>JAJHUR010138026.1:96673-146601 GCA_027495735.1 Lutjanus campechanus
ATCTGGGCACTGTAGTTTTTAGTGAGTGTTAGTCAAACAGGAATAGGGGTGATATTTACAGTAACTAGATGGTTTATGTCCTGTAGAATTGACTCAAAACAGTGTCCACGTTGATCATCATGAACAACATGACGACAATAGAGGTCTGTGGCACAAAGGGATAAGTTATATCAGGCTTTGGATACACAGGCAGTATTTGTTAGTATTCAAGTCATTGTTGGTTTTAGTCTTTTAATGGGGTCGGTTTAATAAAAATATACAAAATCACTACCAGGGAACAAAAAGGATTGGAGCACGCTCATTAATTCATTGTTTATACGATATCACTGGCCTGGCAACACCAGTGTAACTTAAAAAATGTTCAACATCCAACATGCATAGACCAAAATGTCTCTCGATGCAACTGGGTAGACTTACAACCAATCAGAACAATGAAACATATGAATGATGTAGCAGTAACTGAATCTTGATCTACGTACACACTTTAAAATCTGGACCAGTGACTCCTCTCTGTCAATCACTGTAAAGAACCCACCCAACATGAAATAAACAGTTGTGATTGGCCTTACCAGAGCCGAGGCTGGTGAAATTCTGTCTGAATGGTTGGGGGGGCAGACACTTCTGCCAGAGCTAATAAAAGAGTCAGCTTGGCAGATTCGTCTGGTTTTCATGCTAGGATATCACCAGATTTATTCTTGAGCAATGTCTGACTTTGACATTTCAAGATTAGGGCTGCAACAAACGATTAATTGGTCGATTATTTTATTCAAGATTCTACCATACATTCTGAGCTAAATACAAATGAATCAAATTGTTGTACGATATATTTGCTGTATTGTTAATTTACTTCTTTCCAATAAAAAATCTCAGTAGAAAACATGCAAATGAATCTAAATATAATTAGCACGAATGAAGCTTGGATTTGGACATTAGCAGGTGTGTGCTGGTCAGTGAAAAGATCCATTACCTGTCGCTGGAGATTATAATCATACTGAACATCTCTATATTTTAAAAAGCAGGTATAGTTCTTAAGGACCAGTATGTAGGATTTAGTGACATGTAGATTGCAGCCAACTGAATACTGCTCAGCTTAGCCTCCCATTCCAAGTGTGCAGGAGATATACGGTTGCTGCAAAACTTGTGAAAAATGCCAAAGGCCGTATCTAAAGCCAGTATTTTGTTTGTTTGCTCTGCTGGCTGATGGTGTAGAAACATGGCGGTGCAACATGAAGGCGTTGGTGGAAGAGGACCTGCGCCCTCTATAGATAGAAACAGTTTGTTCTGGGCTCAGCGATGTGGCCTAATATTCATTTCACTGTATAATTTGGAGCCCAGACAGCATCAGTAGCCTATATGTCACAGTATGTTCATTTTTCTTAAAATTTCAATATAAATGCTCCTGGAGGGGTAAAGCACTGCATGGCAACTACAGGACAGCTATTACTGTCCTCTTAGCTGTATTACTGTTTTACAGGGGTGTTTTCAGGACATTTAATGTACAAAACCTTTTCTCAAGTATATCAAATATAACCGCCCCTTGTAACCCTCGTCATCTGACATAATATGCAGATTGTCATTTTCTGCTTATCTGACTTTTCAAGCCTGAGCCATGTCCTTATAATAGTCTAATCTTTTTTTAACCAACTCTTCTTCATTGTGCGCACTTTGGCAAATTGTTACAAACAAGCTAAAAACCAAAGCTGTCTGTTTGCAGTCTAACTGTTTAGTTTACTTTGCAGCAAAAACTCTGGCAGTGCTCTCCCGTTATTGGTTCTTTTAACACTTTGGTGTAACTTATTATCACTGCAGCCCCCCCTCCCCTCCTCGCTGCAGCTCCTCCACACACACGTAAACACAGAGCGAAGTGAGTTAGAGAGGCTGCGGAGCAGATAGTAAACCAACTCGAAGAAGAAAGAAAGCTAAGGAAATATTTTTATCTGCTCTGTCTGCAGCTTCTTTCACTGTTTTACACAAGCTCAGCACGCTAGCTCGACTGTGCGGCACTTCCGTTTCCAAACAAAGCAGCGCGGGCTCTTAGGTTTTCAAGACGATTAGCTGGTGACGACGAGTGCCACGAGGAATTCAGGACAAGTTTTTTGGGGGAGAGCTCTGCAGCATATTTTTTTCTTTACATTTATACCACCCACCCCTAATTCCTTTAAATTTTACACACTGGTCCTTCAAAAGCCCATCCAGATTACTTTTATCACTTTTATGCTTGTAGTGAAACTGTAATGAATGCTACATTACAAATTATGAGATTATAATGATTCATGTCAGTTTACAATGGTTGGTAAACTTAATGTATAAGAAAAATAAACTCTGAAGTGTTTAGATTGAACAGCTTCAATGTGATGAAGGAAACGTGTGACCAGAAATCAGAGGAAGAGGTGGGCGATACAATCTGAGACACACGTCAGGAGAAAGTAAAGAGAGATGCAAAAAAGATCACTTCTGACAGATAGAAGACACGAGGAGCAGCACCGAGGCTGAGCAGAACACAAGAAGGAGATGCAGGTGGTGGTGGAAGTTGGACGGAGGGAAATTGCGAACGAATGTGAATCCAGGTGTCTGAGCTCTCAGCGCAGGCTCTATTTATAGTCTGGCTTCCGGCTGTTGGAGCTGTCATTCTCAGTGTGCTCTGCAGCCCCGTCTCGCCTGCCGCCCGCTAGCCTCTCTCTCATTAGAACTCCACAACACAACACGCGCCGACCACGTCAGTGGGCGCTCTGCATAATTCACAGGTCAGAGACTCATTCAGCAGCATGTGTTAGCCTCAAACACACACACACACAGACACAGACACAGGCACATACACTGTAAATATCGGAGGTGGCAGAAGTGCTCAAGTTGAAGTAGCTACAGACACTTGTGTGAAAGTACTGATTCAACTTCTTTACTGCAGTAAAAGTGAAAAAGTACAGGCTCTGAAATGTACTCAAAGTATAAAAGTAACAGGTTGTCTTCTGAAGGACTTTTCTACTGGCTGTTTCTTGCTGAACCTCATCTTTTCTTCTTTGTCTGTTTCAACTTGTTATGTCTTTCAAGCTTTCTATGTTTTCTTTTGTCTTGGTGCGTCCTGTTATATCTTTTATCTTGTTTTTGTCTTGTTATGTGACGTTTTCATCTTATTAGATCTTATGTCGTTTTTGTCTCAGTGCGTCTTTTACATCATTTTCATCTTGTTTCGTCATATTCGTCTTGCTACATCTTGTATTTGTATTGTTACGTTGTTTTTGTCTTGTGTCATTTTCATCTTTTTATATCTTTTATATAATTTTCATCTTGTTATGTCATATTCGTCATGCTACATCTTTTGTGTCATTTTCATCTTTCTACATCTTTTACTTCATTTTTGTCTTATGTTGTTTTGGTCTTGTTGCATCATTTTCATCTTGTTACGTCTTGTTATGTCATTTTTGCCTTGTCACATATTTTACATAATTTTTGTCTTATGTATTGTCTTCATCTTCTTATATCGTTATGTTACCTTTTTTGTCGTGTTACCTTTTTTTTATGTTGTTTTCATCTTGCATTAAAACTAAAGTAATGTTTGAAAATGCAAGGACTAGAAAATACAGATATTTGTGTTAAAATGTAGAGCGTTAAAGTGAAAAGTCATAAGAAACATACATATTCAAGTAAAGCACAGAAACCTGAAAAATCTACTGAAGTACAGTATCAAAGTATTTGTACTTAGTTACTTTCCACCTCTGGTAAATAATATGATGTTTGAAAGCAGCACACATATGAACAGGTGTATAATCAGCAGGAAGAAGTGGCCAAATTATCCAAACATACATGTTCGAATGAAAAGGGACAGCACAGCTATTAATTAACTGCTTCTCTCATGCATGGGTATATAGAAAGTTTCCTGCTGACATTTGCTGACAACAAGTTCTTCCACTTTTCTGAGCACTGTGACTGCTCCCATCAGCAGGCGAGGCTGGCGATCAGCGGCTTCCTCTGGACGCCGCTCGCTCCTGCTCCCCGAGATGGTAATGAGGCTCTCCCAGCAGGCCCGCTGACAGCCTCCTGTTGTGTGGCCTCATCTATTTTAGCACCGCGCAGCAAAAACAAAGAGGTGGGTGTGCGGCGTCCATTCGACCCAGTGCCCCCCGGTCCGCCCGCGCCAACTGCGCCTCCAAAAAGTGCGGGCGTAAGGAGTTTTCTGCCATGCAAATGCACGGGGACATTAAAATACACACCCAGGAACGAGGTTGTGTTATGAATATGAAGTCACAGAACACACATAATTTGATTTTGTGTGTGTCTGTGCACCCTGTGTACCCACACTCACACGTACACACTGTGACACAAACTCAAATACCCTGCTGCTTTCAGGCACAGGGTGCAGGTGAGAAACGCCTGCCAAATTTCCCTAGCTGGAGCACTCGTTTGCATATGCAGATGTTAATTACCACTGGAGCTTGTATGGGCCAATCAGCAGGCTGCTGGAACAGCTTGTGCATCTCTCTCTCCCCCCACAGGTCGCCGTTTCCACAGTTACTCCCCTGGCTGATAATAAAGATAATCACCTCCGATTTCCTTCATGGCTCATTTTCTCCCGCTCGCTTCTGAAAGGCCAGAGCGCCGCTGTCTGATTTTCCACGCTGAGCTCTTATCAGCGCCAGGGCCGAGGACCAGGGCGGGGGGCCAAGTCGACACGCCACCTGCCACACACTCACCAGAGGGGACAGATTCGTTCAGTCAGGGTCTCAGATATGGAGGGGTAATGAGTGCGAGATTATCCATCCGGTATGGTGTAATTGTGGTTGGAATAAAGGCCTGGATGAGAGGAAGGTCAGATGAGATGAGATCAGGTGATGGTTGTTATCACACAGGCTGACAGGGTCGAGCCTGGTCTATTCACTCAGAATGAAAGCGGGTCCTCAAAAACCTTGAAATTAAGACTTGGTCCACTAAATCAACAGATAATGTCCATAAGATATTTTCAGAATGGTTTATTCTAAGGAGAGCCCAACCGATACTGGATTTCTGGGGCCAATGCTGATATAAGGGAGTAAATAAATCGGCTGATATTCTACATACAGAGTTTAATATAAAGAACAGCATGTGTACATAATCGCAAGTTTTTACACTTCGACTATGCTGAGAAAATATATTTTAAAGGATCAAACTCTTGATTATTAAACCTTGTTAGGGCTTCAGGTCAACAACTACTGACGTGTTCCATTCTTTTCATTTCGCAGCACAGTCGCAGTGAGTAGCCATTTTATTTTTTTAAAGTTGCTAAGAGTTCTCTCAATGCTAATCAAAATACACATTTTTAAACCATGATTATTATTTAGCTTTGATTTAGAAGGGCTACGGAGTTGATATGACACATCTGATAGCAATATTATTTGATAAATTTGTTGTAAAATGGAAAGTTTACCAGTGCTTGAGCGGTATTCCCACCTTCTCCCACCGCACGTGCGTCCATTAAGACATATACGAAGTCTCATGAGATCGACGCCATGTTTACATCCTACCGGCTACATGCTACTGCTGATATTTCTGCTAAAAACATGGCGTAAATGGCGTCTTTTGCGGTTAATTTTTAATGTCGCGGCTCGCAGACACTTGGATTACACCACACAAGCAGGATGGAGACATTTTGTGTTTGTTTTGTGTGCTATTTTTAACATTTTATCCGTGGTCACCATTCACTACCAGTGTACTGGATGAGGCTGCTACCCTGTTTCTCCTAAAACTCCAGGATTGTTTTGTGAACTGAAGACCTTCACCCATCATCACATCGGCATAGTGGTGAGTACATACTGAGTGGCTTATTCTCACAAGGTGGAATATCACTTTAAATGTGAGCAACAATTTCTCACATTTAATAGACCAAACTACTTAACCATCAATTGTGAAAATAATCAACAGATTAATTGACAGTGCACGATGAGCTTTACCAGTACAGCTGTGATTGGTCGATATCGGTCAGCTGATATATCAGTCAGGTTCTAATTCTGAGCCCTTCGTGGTTAAAATGTCCAAAAGGTGATTAATCAGGATGTTTAGCACTCGACCATGATTTTTATTTGTCATTACAAAGCAACTAAATTTTTAACACATCTCTTAATCTCCTTTAACCATAATCAGCTGCTGTTAAACATGGCCTGTTGCACACTGTATATCAATCTGATACCTCTTAAAGCAAGCCATCTGTTATGGGCCCATACAATAGATCCGATTCCCACTCGCTCTCTCTCCCCACCCGTCTTTCTTTCTCCGTCCTCATGCTCCCTTGAATCCATTGTCCAGATAGAAACGTGCCTGGGATAGCAAAGGCTCGCTTTCGGCACACTTCTTTGAGAATTATTTAAGGCTTAGGAGTTTCTGTGAAATGAATATTTGATGTGGAGGACCTGAGCGTCTCCCGACGAGCCCAGAGCAACACTTCACAGAGAACGACTGGGGTGAGGTGTATAGCTCCCTGCTTCAAAACACACACACACATACACACCTCATCTACTCATCACCATACCCCAAAAACACTCCAGACGTTTTATGGAGGGTTATTGAATGGGAAGGCCTGCATCGTAAAGTCTGGAGGCTATATGATCTGATCCTGGATGCATGTTGTCTGAAACTGCTCTTTTATTTGGCATCTTCCTTTTACCCGTTGGCTTAGTTTAGTTTTCTTCAAGGTCCCTCACTACGCTGTGGGTGATTTTATTGTTTCTCTCTGGCATGCATCGCTCATGTTCTCATATTTTCCTCGGGCTCTCATCTTTACCTCGATTTATGACACGCTGACAGGTTCATGGCACGGCATTAGTCAGCTCCATATGTTTTCTATGGCAAGCATTGGGGAAATGTAACACAAGAGGATGTGTTTAGTTTTCCTCTGTAGCCACAAGAGTGCAGAGTTGAGTCATTCAGAAAATCTCTTCTCCCCCCATTTGTGACAGGCTGAGATGGTTTGAAATCCTGGTCCTGTAGTGCCATCTCATGGTTCACTGTGAGAACAAGCTTTGTGGTCAAATTTATAGGAAAGCAGAAACAGATAAAAACACTTAAAATCAAACAATCAGAACAAGAACAATAGAAGAGTTCACTCTAAGTTAAAGCACAATCTGCTGCACAGTGTGTGAGCTACTTCTAAAGTTTCAGCCACAAAAACTATATGAATGGTGCAAAGATAAAACATTAGATGTAAGTAAACACAAAACCGACATACACTAGGTAAAGATTTAGAATGACCATCATTAATAAAGGCTGAATTAATAGTTAATTAAACTGTACGTTCAGCGGTTCCCAAAAAGCCAAACCCACTAAAAAGGAGGCATGGATGACCAGGGAAGAAATATAGAGCGGAACAAAGTTGAATAAATATGATTTATGTCGGGAAATAAACAAACAAGAGTTTGCTGAAGCTGACATGCTGACCTTTATCTCACTAAAATTAATCTTGAATCCTTTTTTATTAGTTGCTTCCCCAATAATTGTTAATTATTCATAATAGTAGAGGGGTGGCAGATGGCAAACACTGCTGTCAACAAACAACAAAATGTTAATTAGTAATGTTTGTGAAGTATTTGTAATGATAATTGACATTGTTTGAGATGTTTTTATTATGTGTTCAACAATAAAATACTCAATAAAATCATGTATTACTAATACTTAGTAAACATTTACTATAATTTCATTGATTGCTAACAATAAAAGAACTGTTAATTAAATTTAATCAGTTTGCCTTTTAATAATGGTGGTTATTATAAGGAGTTACCCAGGCAGGCTCCAAGCTCTTCCCCTTTCCTATCTACCTTTCTTCCTGTCAGTAAAGACAACAAAAAGGGGACAAAAAAATACTTTTAAAGAACAAGTAAGAACGTGATTATATTAAATAATAATTTAATAAAGACCAGCAGATCAATAAAGTTAAAAGAAGTAAGAACCAAATAAAATAAAATAATAGATAAGACCAGCTGCCAGTTCAGTGAGAGCCGTTTAAAAAATAAGTCTAATCCTTCATATTATGGTGAAATTAATTAATAAAAAAAAAAGTCTAACATCTGTTTCAGCAAAGTTTTAGTTGAACTTTATGTAGATTTTAATGGAGACCAATCAAATGTAATAAAAACTCAAATGAATTAAATTTAGACCAGCGACCGATGGTTAAAACAGTTAAAAAAGTTAAGAATAAATTATAGTAATTTAATAAAAGCTAAAATAACAATAATTAAGACAGAAGCAGTTGACCAATAAAAATAATTAAACACTGAGACACACAAATGAAATAATTAACATAATAAAACAAAAATAATATTACAAGTTCAAAAAGTAATCCTTCATATTATGGTGAAACTAATTAATAATAAAAATGTCTAACATCTGTTTCAGCAATATTTTAAACTTTGAACTTTATGTAAATTCTAATGGGGACTCTGGAGGCCATAATATCTGTCAATATCCAACTTTGGAAAAGATGTTACAACTGGCTAGAATTACCAAGTTTTACACTGAAAGAACGCCATTACTGCCGACAGTTTGACGTTTGTGAAAGTGCTCCAGAGATGAATCGAACAGATACGTGTAATGAGAGCCATCTGGGCAGCCGGTACTCTAATGAATTAATCCCACAGACCTTATCTGGCCACGTGCTGCCAGAACACACACAGTTTATTATGTACTTAAAGGGTGCCGTTACTATGGTCTGCCGCTCTCGTCTGCTGTCATGTTAACAGATCATTTTGTGTGGTCCCTTTTTGCTGTGATGGAGGAACAAAAGTCCTGAATGTTCAGAAACAGGTCATATTACAGAAATGTCCTATTTTAAGTCTTAAGATGGGAAGAATCTAAGATAAGAATTTTCCCAATTTGGTATTACCAAAGCAAATCATAACTAACTGTAGCGATCTTATCTTTGTTTATACTAGCTTATGTCAAATTAAGAAATCCTTGATACTCAATTCAACCTCGCTTATCAATTTTTATGTCTGTTTCCTAGCAACCAACACTATTTTTCTCACCAGGCCAAGCTAAACAACTTTGCAGCTGTTGTTTTTTTTAGACATACTTAAACATACAAAAAAACAGAGCTAAAACAGTGATGAGTACTTCAAGATAGATGAATTGGAGGTGTGGTGAAGAGAACAAAATATGTTCTTTTCAGGGAATTTACTAACTTGAGAGATAAAACAAAGAGAGAGGGCTAAGATAGCAGACACAGATTCCATCTTGCATCCAAAAGAGCAGCCATACGGATTAAACAAGTAAGCTAATACTCCTGTTAGCTACTGTTATCTAACACTGCTATGGTTAGCGAATATTAACATTAGCTACTGTTAGCTAACATTGTTGTTAGATATGGTTAGCGAACGCTACCATTAGCTAATTTTAACTACACAACCATTAGCTACTATTAGCTAATACTACTGCTAGCTAGTGATACCAACAACACTGTTAGTTACTGTAAGCTAACACTACCATTATCTACTGTTAGCTAATACTACCACTGGCTACTGTTTGTAAACACTACCATAAGCTACTGTTAGCTAACTCAAACTACTTTTAGCTTTTAGCTGTAACTAATGAACTGTAATTTACCAGTTCTTGCTGCTTGTTGTGAAAGGGTCTATTTTAACAATAAAACATGAAATTTTTCCAAACAGTTTTTGTTCCTCAATGCACACAAGTCATTTTCATGCCTAAGCCTAACTAAACTGCGACTGAAAACTGAAAATGAGTCAACTAAGTCTAAATAAAAGTAACTGCCAGTCTACACCCATGCTCACAGCCAATCAGAGCACAGTAGTTGTAGCCAATCACTGCACAGGAGGGCGGGACTAGGTGGAACTGTCATGGAGAAAAAAAATAACGCTTGCTAACACTACTGCCAGCTACTGTTACACTACTGTTAGCTACCATTAGTGAACACTACAGTTAGAAAAGCCTACAGTTAGCAACCGTTATCTAGTTAGCAGGTACTCGGTGGAAAAGTGACAGTTCGGATAGCTTAACATTTATCCTAAAGTTAAGGGAGTTTATTTAAGATTTTGGGAGGACGCCTGTGTAATACACATTTCCTATATTGAGTTAGAATAAGGACACTGACTTAGGAATGGTTCATTTGTGATGGCTTTCTTCATAGATCTGGTCCTTACCATAATAACCATGGTTACCAAACAGTTAAGATAGGATCTGCAAGTTAGGAAATTTGTGTAATATGTCCTCTGGATATTATTTGACATCAAAATATGGACTGTTTGCAAAACATGGATAGTGCTGATGAAAATTATATGATTAAATTCTTGCATTTCTTTTTCTTCTCCCTCTCCCTCTTCATTTTTTTTTCCACTGTTAGTGCAAATGAAAATCAGAAAAGTTATGTAACTTGGAAAATGTGGACTAATAAGTGATTGCTCAATGTAATTGCACAGAAAGGAATAACAAATCAAGAAAGTATGTGGCAGCGAAATACGAGTTGTAAAATGCCTTTTTGAAGCACTAAATGCTTCGGTCTCATTTTCTGCAAGTGCTCTCTCCTGCATCAATATGCATAGACCCATAATAGATACACTCACTCTAAGAAAAAAAATCTGGATCGGGGATTTGAAGCTCCTGAGGTTACGATTGAGAATCTCCAAGACCCAGAGCACTCCCCAACCTTCACAACCCTCTCAACCTTGAGCATAAATCACTTCAAGATGTCTACCGAGCCACCCAATCAGAGCCAATTAGGGCTAGTTACAGGCCTGTAGAGTTTGCCCTTTTCAAAAAACAAAAAAAACGAGGGAAAGGACACGAGGAAGCTGGGGACAAAGAGGAAAGAGAGACACACAGAGAGAGAAAAGGAGGATTTGTGTGTGTGAAAGAGTTTTGTTACTAACATGCTCTCCTCTGAGCAGGGGTTTTCCAAAGAAGTGTTGCAATTGTTGCTATGTTGATTTGCTTCCTTTGCTGTGTTATGATATGATCATATGTGTCCAAGACTGCATGATTGTGCTCATGCAGATGTTGCACACACAGTTTGTGCGTGCTCTGCGCGTTGGGCTGGGTCTGCTATGGGATTGATTTTATGAACAATAGGAGTAGGCTCCCTCCAGAGGGGAGTGCTAAAGAAGAACATCTGTATGGCATCAAGGCAACGGAGAGAATGAAGGAGAGTTTAAAGGTGGGAGGAGAAGGAAAGGGAGGATTTTTTGGCATTGGACTCACTCACACTGGTGTTTTGGAAAGCGATGCAGACCTCTCAATCAACGTAAGCAGGTCATGCATATCAGAGCTAAACGAATAAAAGAGGGAACGTTTATTGAGAATATTCAATTTATACTTCAGCTGAACTTCGTGTGAAAATTGTGTTTACACAGAGACATTCTTTGGGTTTCCAAGAACATGATGTAATAACAGAAGAGATTGAGGCCTCTGTTGTGTTAACTGCTCGCTTCTGTCTCCTCTGGCGGTCTGTTTTCCCCAACAGGACCTGTCAGTGGTGTCGAGATAATGTTATGGTGACATCATGTCCTGAAAACTCCCTCTCTCTCCCTCTCTCTGTGGCTTCAAGTTGCATTGCTCACACATTTGAGCTGCCCCAGACCTGCGAGCGAGAGATATGCTCCACATTCATCAATTCTCCAGAGTATTTAGCAGAGGTCTGGCTGTTGTGTTACAACTCCAATTCCTAAAAAAACAAAAAAGCAAAAACAAAACAAGGGCAACAACAGACTGGGAAAGTTGTGGAGTGTTCAGAAAACACCTGTTTGGAACAAGTTAACTGGGGCATCCTCGAAAGGCTCAGTCATTCACAAGCATGGGTGGGGCGAGGATCTCCGCTTTATGAGAAACATTGTGGGCAAATAGTCCAACACTTTTAAGAGCAACTTTATCAAGAGAAAACTGCAAGGAATTCAGGGATTGCGCCATCTACAATCCATGATATCATTAAACGATTCAAAGAATCCAGAGAAATCTCTGCATGTAAGGGGCAAGGCTGAAAAACAACACTGAATGCCTGTGACCGCACTGCATTAAAAACTCACATAACTGTATAAAGGACACTGCCGGGGCTCGGCTGCCAGTAAAGACAGTTCATCGCTGCATCTAGATGTGCATGTTAAGACTCTACCAGCATCCAGAAACACAGCTGGCTTCTCTGAGCTTGAGCTCATCTGGCCTGATGCAAGTGTTCTGTTGTCTGATGAGTTCACATTTCAGATTGTTTTTGGACATCATGGACGTCGTGTCCTCTGGGCTAAAGTGGAGAAGGACCATCCAGATTGTTACCTTTAAAAGGCAGTGTCTGTGATCATATGGGGGTGTGTTAGTGCCCATGGCATCATGGGTAACTGTCACATCTGTGAAGGCCCCATTAATGCTGAGGTACATGCAGCTTTTGGAGCAACATATGCTGCCAACCAGACGTATTTCTCAGAGACGTCTCTGCTTATTTCAGCAAGACAATGCTGAGAGACATTCTGCAGGTGTTCCAACAGCGTGGCTTCGTAGTAAAAGAGTTCCGGTACTAGACTGACCTGCCGGCAGTCCAGACCTGTCTCTCATTGAAAATGTATGCAAGCAAGAATTTTTTTGTAATCTTTTCTTTAATTTTTTCATTAATTTCTCTGATCCCAGTTCCTGAAATGTGAATATTTTCTGATTTCTTTTCTACTTTATGACAGTTAACTAAACATCTTTGGGTTGTGGACAAAACAAGACATTCTGACATTTCTAACATTTTATAGACCAATCGATTAATCTCAAAAATAATGAGCAGTTTAATCGACAGTTAAAATAATCATTGGCTGCAGCCCAAGTTTGAACATTAAATATCTTGTCTTTGTACTGTATTCAATTGAATATAGGTTCTGTATTTTTTTTATTTATGGTTTACAGAACATTTCAGCTTCTTTGGGATTGGGGTTGTGCCCTAAATTGTTGCCTCTATTTTGTCTTCCTGTGTTGCTCTTTCCACGCAGATCCCTCGGTGAGAACGCGGACTCTTCTGGGTTCTGGTGCGGAAACGTTTGGCCAGGTCTGTCCCGTTTCACATGGTCATATGTAACAGATGTGGAAGGAAGAGCATCAAGAGCAACAAGGTCAGGGGTGAATATAAATACACTTCCATGTTTGTCTTTCGTTGGTTGGGTCATCGCTAGGTCTGTCTGTACACTCCTCGACACACGGGGCAGGGTGGATGTTCATGCATGAGGAGAATGGCAGGAAACAGGAGAGGAATTTGGATGCGGGAGCGGCGATGGATGTGTCGGTCAACAGGATGATGAGGGAGGAGAGGAGTGCATTGGACTGAATGGAGAAGCACGGGCAGTGTCATCACACTGGGAGGGAAGATTTTTCATTGTTTCCTCCGCTCCATTGGTCAAATCATTACTGATTCCCATGCCAGCGAGGTCTCTCTCCATTCACCCTCCTCATCCACACTCCAACTAAAGGAAAGGAACGCAGGAAAGCCTCTCAACTTCCACAAACGTTTGCTGATAGTTTTATCTTCGTAAACTGATTAAATTATTGTGGGACAGATGCCATCTTCCACTGTCTTCATGACAGATGAAACTGAGCTCTATTATTAGCAAAATGTCATTACGTTCTCATCAGCTTCTTTACAATTGCCAGTTAAAAGGAATGGAGAATTAACATTAACATGTATGAAAAGACCACAAGGACATTAATGATTGCAACCAACTGAATACTCCTCGTCTATGTAGACTTCGAGTCTAATTTTTAGACAATACACATGTAATGCAAGGTTGTTGCTGTCCAGTAAAAAGGCACTGAAAATGCATTTTATCCTCATTTTGTAACCTAGGTGGAGCAGAGTGTGCTCCACAGCCAGAGAGCAGCTCAGCCTGCTCTGGTTTAATCTCACACACACTCACAGTCTGTCTGTCCTGAGTGCAGGCATTGGCACTGTTTTTATTTTCTCTCTTTTGCTCATCTATGCCAACTGTACGCACACACGCACTGCCATGTCTGTGCATCACGCTGATGGAAAAATATATCAGGAGCGAAACATGTGACTTTTTAATTCTGGACCGGTGACGCTCCCCTGTCCATGAACATATTGACCCCACCCAACATTAAATAAATGGTTCTGATTGGCCCGACGAGATCCAAGACAGGTGGAATTCTGTCTGAATGGAAGGGGGGGGGGGCAGCTGTATCTTCATCTGGTTCGTCTGGTTCCCACTCAAGGAATAAGAAACATGGTGGTTCAACATGGTGGAAAGAGGAAGAAGACCTGATCCCTCAGTAGATATAAACCGCTCATTCTAAGGTAACAAAAACATGACACTTCTTATTTTCAGCACAATTAATCGCAATATTATCAAAATCGCAATAAAACAGGAACTTGGGCAGGCAAAGAAGCGCAGGTAACTGTTTGTTCTTCGGGCTCAGAGCCCACACAGTCTGTGGGTTTCAGGTTCGAGGAAAGGGTTGAGCCGAAACTGGAAGCGGGACCGAAGGTGAGGACGCCAGTCCTCGAACCCGAACAGTTCTGTTCACTTGCTGGCAGAAGTGACAGAAGAGGGCTTACAGGATGCAAGGTCGATGAGGCGAGGAGTCCAGAACCAGAAGAGCAGGCCAAGGAAGCAGCAGAGCAGACAAGGGATGAGCAGCAGGGAAGTCGGGACCAGGTGGGCAGATGGAAACCGGAGACGCTGAGGCAGAACTCGTGGTTGCGGACAGACGGCTGGTGAGTTTACCGGGAGACAGGCGATGCAGGCAGGTCAGAGGCAGGCAGGGTCAGCGACAGGGGATCAGGCAGGTAAGGAGTGCTGGAAAGTCTTGCATGTATGCTGAAGCACAATCTGGCAAGGAGTGAGTGTGCGGGAGAGGCTTATATACTGGGCTGGGCTGAGTGGGGATGAGCTGCAGCTGAGCTTGCAGGTGAGTGGAGTTATGCTGATGAGGTGGGAGTGGCTGGCAGGTAGAGTGGAGCAGAGGCAGGGGAGAGTGGAAAATTACCGAGGCAGAGGGACAAGAGGGAAACTGGGAGAAAGGAGCTGTGACAATAACGTGCTAATCACCCTGTAAATCTTACACAATGGACGTTTAAGTTAAAAGCAGAATGACTATGAATTAATTAAGGGCAGGCTCACTGAAACTACAGTCGATTTTCAGGTTTGTCTGTTGTCTACAGGAAAAACAAGCTCTTAGTGTTCGGTAGTCATGATATTATGCCAGACCACAGTACAGAAGGACACCACCCAGGGCAGAGAGACACATGAGGTAAATAAGGCCACCACCAAGACTATTATTGGGAACAGCCACAACAGCCACCAGATCTCTTCCAGTGTTCTTAAATTCATGCTTTTAATGTAACCCATGTTACCATATTACCCTTATTTATGCCCGTTGGCTTGTACAGTCACATGTCAGTCACGCTCCTACGATAGCTCCATCCAGCTGGCTCGAAGCCTCAAAAGACACCAAAACCTTCAAAACAACAAAACCCCAAACATGCAGGTCCCCGAGGGTCAGATTCTCCGCTACCATGTGCTGATCCTCGTGATGTCCTGACGGTGCCCCCCTCGCCGCACAGAGATTCTTTGTGCATTTCAACCAAAAATAAGTCAAATGTTAAGATAAGGGAGGGTGACTAAAGGGAGGAAAGGAAAGGAGAAAGAGATAGAAGCAAAATCCGCCAGAAATCCTCCCCTGCCAGGCTCGGCTAATCAGGATTCTTCAGCTGTAAACAGACACATGCTCCACATTCAAATAAGTGTTAACTGTACTGTATAAACACGTATCGTGTCAGAGGAGACGTTGTAGGATGGATGTGAAAACATGGTGAACGTATTCACATATTTGCACCACTCTGTCCACTTTACAGCCCTATTACTTTTAATGAGGTTTTCACTCCATCATGTTGCATTATGTTCATTTATTTCTGTTTGGACAGCTTAAGTGCTACACCCTGTCATAATGATTTTCTAATAGTGTGATAATGAGAGGAAATTACTACAGATTGGCAGTTGGATTTGATCACCAGGCCTTTTTTTTTTATTTCAACTTTGTTTCAACTTCTTTTGAGAGTTGAAGTCCACAATGTGGACATTTCTGTGTAAGAGTGTGAAGTGGATTTTAAGTCAAAGCTGTTTATTCGGCTGTCTTTTAATTAACGAAATGAAGAATTTCTAACGACTGTCACATATTAACACAGCTGTTTGACTCTTAATTAGATCCTGCCTGTTTTGGTTTGAGTTGTTTTGAGCTGGTTTTTACCTCCCAGAGTTTTAGATGTTGCTTCTGTTAAAATTGTGTCACTAATCCCAGCATATAAATCTGAAAAAGCCCACCGCAAAGTGCAAACACTACGCACAAAGCAGTTATTGCAGAAATTCACATTTTAAACTTAAAGGTGTAACATGCAGGGTTTTCCTAAAAACAGCGTGTAGACTCCTAAAAACAAACCCTGTGTGGTGGTGTCTGTATCTGCAGAGAATCTGCCTTTCACTTGCATTTCCTTATTTTCTCATTATTTTGCTATGTGAGAGACATTTCCGGGCGTTGTGCTGGCCTTTGGGCAGTGATGTGCAGCGTCACACTGATACTGATATGAGCGAATATCAGATCATCTCAGTTTTTTCAAATGAAGATGTCCTTACCTGCTCTGTGCATCAGCAAACAGGCTGAGTGAAGGTTTTGTTCTATTTCTGCGAAATTTCACCGAATAGGGACAAGAGACTAATTAAAGAAGTAGAGAAGCAGCTCATCTGATATGATCCACAGCAGCCTGTTTGTGGGAATATCTTCAAAATGGGTAAGTTATGCAAGAAGAACAGAGAGAAACAAGGCTGGCTTAGGAAAATGGCTATGAACAAATAACAGACACTAAACTTACTCGTCTGAGGGAGAAATCATAAATGCACCGCTGCAACATCGCTCGTATTATCTCTGGACAATTTTTCTGCCTTTCATCTGCTCAAGTAAACAGTGTCACTGTAGGAACTAACAGTTACATCGCTGTCTCTGTCTCTCCTCACAGCATACTGTCTGTAAGAGCTGCAGGGCTGTGTCTGTTTGAGTGATGGCTGGGCTGAGCTACACATACACACACAGGCAGAGCAGACTGAGGACACAGCAACAGGATGAAGGTTCGCGTCGGCTGCATCCACACAGAATCTGGTGTTGTGCATAGGTATGGGCGTGTTTATTTGTGCGGTGAACTCAGGCTGCTGTCTCTCCTCCGTTGAGCCAGGAAGCGTTGGTGCATTTACAACGCAAACCGGCAAACCCTACATATTATGCCTTTAAAGGTTTAATAGCATCACTGTCAGGCACTAACCTTAATACTGTTACTCACCTTTCATGTCTGACTGCGGGTTTTAAAGATATTTAAAGCTACTACAAGGAACTTTTCTATTTTGTTGATTTTGGAAGCCCCTGTGGACAAAAGTGTTAGTGTTTCCACTGTTATAACCACAAAATATGAAGGCAAAGAAATTATCTTCATAAAAAATCTCCTCCTGCCTCTTTGTAACTTTTTAGCGTACTTCTCACTGTAACTTTGTTTGGAAAAATGTAAACACAGGCTCCATCTGATTTAAGGAGACTCTGACCCGGTGGCAGCTGTTAAGAACAACTACAGTATAAAGGAACAGTCAATCTTCTTGCAGATGGTTTTGTTTGTTTATGTAGGTCATAAAAAGTGATCATTGTTAAATTGAGACTGTTTCATAACCAGTTAAAAACTCCTCGTAGTAGCTTTAACAAATGAAAATGATTAAAACGAGCTTGTGACTAAACCTCATGCAAGGTTTCTGCCACAGAGCAACCATATGAACGTTTCCCCATTAAATTAAAACATCTGGGCCGAAGTTATATATTTTGTTGAGTTATCCCAAATGTGTACAACTATATACACAACTTATAGAAATCTGTAATTTTATTTACAGTGCGTTTCATTTCATCATTAGTTGCTATAACTTATGGGGAAGCTCAGAATTATTATATCATCAGTCACTAAACATGACTGAGTAAAACTTTAATACATTATATCATCCGTGGGTCTGATTTCTACTCACGTCAGATAGATTTTCTTTGGCAATGGTGGTTGTTTCACAGTTAAGACAACAACTCCCATGATCACACAGTACTTTACAACATCATCAAAATGTCAGTGTCTTTTGTTATTATTTTGGTTGGGAGACCCCTCGCGGCAGAAATTATATTCTGTGCATTTAACTATCATGTCTTTTTTACAGTTTAATGACAGTTTAAACATTCAAAACTCACGTAAAACCTTTAATTATAGTTTCAGGTTTATTAATCGTGGATGTGATTTCCAGGGCCCCTTTACAAACTTTAAAAAGTATCTGGTCTGAAACGCAGAGAGCGGCCTGTGGGTCCTGCCTGATCCTGGCTTCATTCAGCCTCATATGGTTGCATTGTTTGACAAGAAAGTCTCCAGGCGGTCCTCAAAGACCCAGCGGTGGGACTGCAGTGTTTCCAGATGTGGGCCAGCACATCTGATCAGTGAACACCCAGCATCACACCCCGACAACACACACAGTTTGTCACTTTCTGCTGATGTGGCGTGATTATGAAATAGCATGTGTGTTATGTCTATGATGTCACTGTGTGTGTATGTTTGTTGTGTGTGTGTGTGTGTGTGTGTTACAGCATTGAAAGAAAGGCGTGTGCAGTACATGGAAGCGTGCATGTGTGCTTGTGCGGTTCAATGGATGACTCACTCTAGGCTGTTAGTCATCTGTCCAGGGACACACAAAAACTGGGGCCAAGTGTTGTGTGTGACGCCATGAGCTTTTACAGGCCTCTCAGTTATGTACACAACATGTAGAAGGCGGTAGGAGCACTTCCTGTTTACCAGGTGCATCTTCAAAAAAGAGAATTAAGACAAACTCGGCTTCTTTTTACAAATCTCGTCTCAATCGAGCTGCAGCCTGTTGTGTTGTAGATAATATTTCAATTTTGTTTTCTCATAGGAGCACTGACGTTTTGAGCCAGTGTGTGCTTTGTTTTCCACTGGAAACAGCTTGTATTTGTAACTTGTTCTCAAACTTTTTTGGGTTGAGACCATCCAGAATAATCAGGCCGGTGTTCGCAATCCCCACAAAAAAATCTGTATTGCTGTAAGTCGGGGTGATATTTCCAAAGTTTGTTGGAAGTTTTGGGCTGTATTGGAAAACACTAGTGCCCTGCATTTCTCAGTTGATGGTGCTGCTGTCAGACTTTCAGGTGACCCACTTGGAGACACACTCTCTATTTCCTGTCTAGTCTCCTGTTTCCCAAGACTTGAGCTGGAATGCCCTTTCTGAGAAGCCAGAACATTGGGTACCAAACTCGGTACTTCCACGGGTGCCGACAGAATTGCGTCAGTGCCACTGAGTCCTGATTCACGTTAAATCAATCAGTGCCATTACTTTCAATACCTGGGAGTGCATCTGGGTGAGAGAATAGTAGAGAGTGTAGAGAAAAAGAGAAAGTTAGCAAGAAACGTTATCTCTGCAGCTTAGTCAAGTCGCAGAGTGGAGTGAGAAAGTTGGGCGGAAAAGCAAGCTGAAAGTGGTCGCAAGTGTGGTTAAACTTTTCTAAACTTGACGCAAACAACACTTGCTACGATATTTGTCATGCATAGCTGATGGGTCAACGCATCTAACCAAACCCAAAATATTACGAAAAACTAAAGGTTGTACAGTATTTGATAGTCTGAAGGCCAATCCCCCTGCAGCAGCTGCAGCTGACATTAGCACGCCTGCAACCAGGACAACAAAACTTTAAGTGAGGCGTCAACAAGTTAATTGTCTACATTTCATTAATAACTGAGATCTACTTTAACTCACTTGGTGCCAAATTTCAGTGGGTGAGAGTGTAACAGAGAGAAAGAGAAAGAACAAGCAGTGTCGCCCCTGCAGCTTGTTCTAGTGACAGGGTGGAATGTGAGAGTCAGGGCAATAGTGAGTCGAGAGCGGACACAAGTGTGGTTAAACTTTTTGGAAGTTGAAACAGACAACACTCACTGTAATAGTTGTAATGCGAAAGGCAAAGCTGCTGAGGGTAACAAGTCTAACAAAACACCAAATATATCTTAAAGTCCCCCACAGCAGCTGCAGCTAACGTTAGCACCTCTGCAGCCTGCGCCTTACTTACCTCGTCCTGGACAACAAAACTTGAAGTGAGGCATCGGCAACTTAACTATCTTCAGTTAATTAATTAGTCAGCTGGATACGTTAGTGTTGGAGATAATTGGGCTTTTTTCCACTGTCTTCATTGAGATTAGCTTAACATTTTTACTAGCGTTAGCCGACACTCAACTACTGACTGCGTCCAAAATTCCTTACCAACATGTTATTTAGCCTGCTACCATAGTGTGTAAGATTTATTACAAATAGTATGTTCAAAACCTTAGTATGAAATGAATATTCATGAATTGCATACTAATAACTGTGAAATACTATACAAGCATGATGGCAGCAATAACATCAGCAAAACAGGAAGGATATGTCATGTGCTTCCTCTGAAGCACAGTTAAGAACCCTGGTGACAGACTGACAGGCTGGAGGTTTGGGAGAGGAGAGGGAGGTGTAGTGAGGGATCTTATTTTGTGTGGTGTTTAAAATATCCTAAATAAATAACGAAATGTTCTAAATCAATAAGAAGAAGTTTGCACTCATTTTTTTTTGCAACAGAAACATTTTTGTCCCAGATTTGTACTGAATTCCAGGTACTCATGTCAGTTCAAACATGAATGGTGTCCAACTCTAGTAACTGGCTATAGTTGCTTGGTTAAGCACAATACTGTGGCACAGAATTGCTAAAATGAAAAAGGGTTTGTGTCTAATTAGAACTCATTTGCATGTAGGGATGCAGCAATTGATCAGTTATCATCATCATATAATCAATTATTAATCAACTTTTTTTGAATTGATTGATCATTTTGAATCAGTTTTCAATATAAAAATGTCCACATTCTCTGATTTCAGCTCCTCAAATGAGATTATTTTCTGGCTTCTTTACTCCTCTCTGACAGTTGTAAATATAACTTTTTGTTAGTGTTTGTGTCTGTTCAGAACATGGTGGTTTGTGTTGCTTATTGACAGTTTTGTGCTGGTTTATCCAATAGTAAGGTGGCTGTTATATTTCTGGAGGCCAGCTGCATTTGGATAGTTTTTAGAGCTGGTTGCATGTTGCATGTCATTAAGGAGATGCCGTCTCTGCTTCCTGGCTCTCATCCTGTGATGATTGCCAAATTGTTTTATTTAATTCTCTACAACCATCTGGGAACTCCTCAAAAATTATCTCTCTACCCGCTTTGGAGCTGCGAACCACTGTAGAGCATCATCTGAAAACTTTTCTGAAGTCCCACCACAGCCTCCGCATTGTTAGAAACGGTTAAACCACAAACCTACAATAAAGATAAAGCTCAACAGGATGTCAAGTTTCACCCACAACATGTCTCATTCTGGTGCTGGCTGTACATGTGCACACACACAAACACACAGGGGACACACAGGGAGGAGGAAAGGAGGAGGAGGAGGAGAAGGAGGCAGGGACGGTTGTGTTGGGGGAAACGGGTTAACAGCAGGCAGTTTGAAAAGGGGAGTGGAAAGAGCAAAGAGAAGGAGTGGGGCCGTATAAAGAGCAACAGAACACAAGCCAGACTTTATCCTGCTCGTCTGTCCCGCTCACTTAGACCTCACAGGAAACTCCCAACTGCCCCGGCCCTCACACACTCGCTCATTATCACTCACCGCACTTTTTACTCTCACACACAGTCCCGCCGGCTCGCTGACCAGAGAGAGGATGGCTGCGTCCATGTGGAGAATGAATGGGCTCTGGAGAAGGATGGCTGGAGTTCTGGTGCTCTGCGCTCTATTGCTCAGCAGTGAGTACTTATACTTTAGTTCACTACAATATCTCCTCAGAAAGTTATCCATCCACAGAAAGTCTTACATTATGTGTGGCATGGAACTTTTTTTTTCTTTTTTCTTTTTTTTTTTTACGATTCCTTTGTTTTTGTCTCCAACATTATAGTGGGAAAAGTTCAGTATGTTTACATCCACAGTGGCTTCGTACTGACTGGTTGGGGGGTTTGCTTTGATGTGTTGTAGCATGAGGTTGCACACAGATGCAGAGAGGCATGGTTAGCGGTGGGGTGGCTGCAGACACAAAGGGTCTGCTCAGGAGTGGAAAGTTGGAGTTGAGAATAATTATGCTTTACATCCTGCAGTGCATCTGGGTGGAGCTAGTGTGTAACAGAATCAAGACAGCCTCAAATTGGATAAATGCATTTTTATATTGAAAATGAGAACAGTTTGGGTTATTTTCTCAATTAATTAAGAGGTGTTTGGGCTGTAACATTTCAGAAAATGATGAAAAATGTTTCCCAAATCCCAAAATGAAGTCCACATATGTCTTGTTTTGTCCACAGCTGAAAGATATTCATTTACTCTCAGTAAAGAAAGAAAATATTCACAGTTAAGTAGGTGGAATCAGAGAATTTTTACTTTCTTTTCTTTCACTTAGAAGGTAGACAAACCAATTAATCGATTAGTAAAACAGTTGACGATTAATGTGATCAATCAATTAATCGTTGCAGCTCCACAGTTCTATCTACAGATATTTCATATGCATTCGAGTGGGAGTGGGAGTGAGCTGCATGTGTGCTACATATAACAGAGTGACCACATAACACATGGATTCAGCAGAGAGCAAAAATAGTTGCCTCGACTGTGTCTCCCTGCAGAAGTGTGTGTGCGTGTGTGTGCGATCATGTGTGTGTCCACTCCAAATCAGTCTGAGGCCTGATGCTAATTGCAGGGTGATGTATGGCTTGGATGGTGTTGCTGCCTCTCTGGTTGTAAAGCAGGACTAGTTCTAGTTCAGCCCTGATGTAACGACTTCTGCAGAGCCATTAGGGCCCATCTATGGGCACTGGGGGCGGCGAATGTTTGGAGTGACCTTGGGAAGTACTCGGAGGAGTGTCCCGGACCGATGAAAATAACTAAAGGGGTTTACTTTAAAAGGGAAAAGATCATGAGATGGCGGAACATGCTCGTTCAGTAGTTCGCACAATAAAAAGGCACACCGCATACCGTCTGCATCAGCGGCTTAACAGATGGTAATTAGATTGACATGGAAATCTAATTACACTGGGCACTCCCCACCAACAAATTAGAGCCATGATACGGGGACAACATTCAAAGACACAACTAATAATCAATTTTTGTTGTTTAATACTGCTGTGGGTTGAAAAACAGCCATTCTACTATCTTATTATCTCTCTAATTAGGATTTTGTTTTTATAGCGATGCCCATCTGGCCTTTTGCCATGTTTTGCGTATTGCCTTTACCAATTTAAAGGGACAGTTCACCCTAAAATCAAAAATACATATTTTCCCTCTTACCTGTAGTGCTTTTTATCCATCTAGATATTTTTGGTGTGAGTTGCAGAGTTTTGGGAGATATCTGCCATCGTCTGCCTTCTCTCCAATATAATGGAACTAGATGGCACTAGATAGCAAAAAGTCTCTTTCCAGAAATCATGACCTGGTTACTCGAAATAATCCACAGACCTTGTGAGTGGTTTCATGAAGGAGCTTGTTTCTTTCAAGTATAAAAGAAAGTACTGTTTCATATTTTTGGATTGTTACACACTTTTGGACATGTTGCACACTTGCACATTTAAAGAGTTTTATTATTTATATTATTATTGGTATTATTACTGTTATTCTATTCTACTTATTGCATTATTCTTGTACTTCTACTCTTTGATTGTTCCTTACTTGTGTTTCACTTGCCATTGTTGCTGCTATGACACCTGAATTTCCTTCCGGGGAAAATAGTTCCCACATGAAACTACTCACAGCAAGGTCTGTGGATTATCTTGAATAACTGAGTCATAATTTCAGGGAAGAGGCATGGCTGTTGAGTTTTTCAAATGTATTTTTTTGCCACTTTGAGCTCCACAGGTAATTTAGTATCATTATATTTGAAAGAGGGCAGATGTCTCTACGGCTAATAACTCCAAAACTAGGCAACTCACACCAAAACTATCTACAGCAGAGAGATAAATAGCACTACAAGCCAGAGGAAGAATATGTAGTTTTGATTTTTGGATGAACTGCCCCTTTAATGACTTATATTAACTGTTTGAAATGTGATCTTGGCTCAAACCTCTTGGTTCTGTTTTAGTTTTTAGCAGACACCTTCTGATTTCTACTTTAAGAATATCACAGGGGTGCTGTCTCAGGTCTGCTGACCCGTCCTCATTTTTCACCACATCCAGCAGCAGCCCTCCGATCACACAGACCTGCTACATTGTTGACACTTGTGTCCAACTGGCATCACGGTGTGAATTTACAGAGGCACGGTCACATATGGCTCCAAAAAAAGGAGAACCTCTCTCTTTAACATCTGCAGTAGTTTATTGCTCCTACATCCTGCCAGTCCTACAGTACGAGCAGCTGCATGCTTGTGAGGCCATTTCTGTTTTTGTTTTGATACATTTTGCACCCGCAGCCAAGTCACAAGAGACAAATCTGCGTCCCCACTGACTCTTTTCACAATATAGGACTATGTTGCAGCAGTGGGTCAGAGGTCTGGCCCTGATGACGTCAATATTCATTCAAAGACACAGACAATTTTAATGTTTCACGCTTCATTGAAGCTGTCTTATCTACATAAAGGAGACTCTTTGTTAAGTCACTCTATCCCTATAAATCCAGAGGGGCTCTGCTGCACAGCTTGTGTCATATTGTGTCTTGTTCTCAGTGTGGAATCATTGTGTAACAGGAGGTTTAAAGGGAAAATTCAACACTTTTTTATATCCAGTCAGTGTTGATGGTAAATGTAGTCAGTTGAAGCAATAAATCCCTCAACGTGTGCTATATTGACCAAGAGAGCTAGATTATCCTGCACACGGAGGCCAATATTGTATCAATACACAGATGTCAATCTTATATTACATAAGTCATTAACATTTCTAATGTGGAATAAACTTTTTGGCATTGGAATAATAACATCATTTGTTTTTTCAGTACACAAGATGATGTTTTAGGTTTTTATGTGTTGGTAGGTCTGCTGGTCAGTCCCATTTTTCTGCAGTACAAATGACTGAAGTGAGATGAACAGACTGAAAACTTGACAAAACACATGTTGACAAAGTTTTTTCTTTGGGGACATAATTTGCAGTTAAAAAAGGTAATAGCCTATAAAACATTGCAATATATGTTATTGTAACATTCAGCATATTGCAAAATCTTTAAAATTGCAATTATATCATACTGTGATTAAGTGTCATCATAATATTGTATCATGGGAGCTCTGGTGATTCTCCTCATCTAATACCAGGATGCATTGCAAGCCACTGACACCCCTGACACCCACACCTAATTTGTTGGACAAAAATACTCATCTAGCACATCACGTGGCTACCCCATAGGTGGAGACCAGAAATCCAAGCTGAAATAGCCTGTAGCTCTTCATTAACAGCATCTACATCACTGTGGCATCACTTGTGCAGGAGAACTCAGCCTTCTTAGTCAGTATAGCACACTCTGAAGAATTTATTACTTCAATTGACTACATTTGACATCAACACTGATTGGACACCCATATAAAAATGGTGAAGTTTCCTTTTAGTCATCTGCAACAGATGTGGTGGCAGTGATGTCATTAGCCCCACAAGGGCAAATGGGCGAGGCAGCTGTAGTGCTTTCTAGTGTTGGTACAAAACAGAGAGGAATCTGACCATTAAATCTCCTCTCTTTCTCTGATAACCAGAAACCATGGAAACCAGAAAACTCATTTCACAAAGACCTTGGACTTGCCAGTCACCCACCAACACATTTATGAAATCAGATACTATGCAGTGTTGCTTATGGAAATAAAAAAAATAAAAAAGTTTTTCAAGCACTGGGCTAAATCAAAGGAAATGTGTGGCACTGCAGTAGTAGCTGGGCAGAATATTCAGGTGGTGACAAATTAAAGGGGGAAAAAAACAACAAAAAGTGTTTTAGTGAGGTGCTGTTTCACCCTGAGCTTCTAGAACAGATTCAGTGCTCCTTGTTGAACTTTATTGGAGAGATGGTGATGGAGAATGCTGTCAAAACAAACCACTTCAAAATCTGTCTTTGGTGTTCAACCACTCACAAGACCCATGAAATCCCCTGTAGGTCTTCTAGAACATCCTCAGTGACCAATAGAACCTCTGGAACACTTTCATTGGCTACTAAAACCTCCTAAAAGACATTTAGAACCTTCACAATGGCCACCAAAACTCCAAACATACTATAGAACCTCCTCAGTGAGTACTAGAACTCCTAAAAGATCCTGTGAATCTTGTTAGTCATGAAAAGGATCTCAGTGAATTCATATAGGACCTCTAGGGCCTCTTTAATGACCAGTAGAAGCTCTGGAACTGGGACTGACCAACTAGAAGATCCTTAGAATCTCCTAAAAGGAGTCTAGAACCTCCTCTGTGACCACGAAAAACTCTTAAAGGACCTCCTCGGACATGTTTTGGCCATCGAGTTTGGCAATCTTAAGCACTGCCGAACTTGCTCAGTGACCACTACTCCAAAAAGATCTCTTGAATCTTATTAGTCAAGAGAAGTATCCCAATACCCTCATATAGAACGTCTAGAATCTTTTCAATGACCAGTAGAACCTCTGGAACACTTTCAGTGGCTAATAAAACCTCCTAAAAGACATATATAACCTTCTCAATGGCCACCAAAACTCCTAAAGTATTGTAGAACCTCATAAATAAACTACTAAAGTCTATGAAACAACCCCTAAAACCTTCTTAATGAGCCTAAAATCTCCTAAAATATGTCTAAAACCTTCTCAACGGCCTCCAGAATTCCCAGTGTAACTTAAAACCTCATCCATAACTGCTAAAATCTATGAGGAGACGCCTAGAACCTCCTTAAACATGTCTAGATCCTTCTCAATGGCCATTAAAACTCCTTGAGTAAACTAGAACCTCACCAATAACCGTTAAAAACTACAAAACAACTCCTAAAACCTCCATAATGAGCTCTAGAACCTCCTAAAGAACATCTAGAATCTTCCACCAGAACTTACTAAAAGACCCCTAGAATCTCCTAAAATAACTCTAGAACCTCCTCAATGACCACAGAAAAACTGTTAAAGAACCTCCTCAGACCTGTTTTGGCCATCAAAACCCCTTGAGTAATGCAGAGCCTCTTCAATAACCACAAAAACTTTTTGAAGGACCACCTTGAACCTGTGTTGGCCACAAAAAAGTACTAAAGTACTGCAGAACCTCCCCAATGATCACTAGAACTCCTCAAAGATCCATTGAATCTCATAAGGATCCCAGTGACCTAATATGGGACCTCTCGAACCTTCTTAGTGACTTCTTAAACCTCCAAACAACCTTAAAACTTTCCAAAAGACCCTCAGAACCTTCTTTAAATTCTCAGAATGACCTGCTCATATGAGTTTGCAGACCTTGACCCAAGTTTTTCCTTTAATCTGTCACCTGCTAATAACATAACATTTGCAGCTGACAAATGTCTCAGTTCAGATTTGTAGGTCAGAAACACTGATCTAGGGAAACAAGAGTAGAAGGGTGTGTGGATGTAGGGTGGGATGCAGGCGAGATGGTATGAGAGCCTTTGATGCACTTGATTAGAGAATTTGTTTAACTGTTCTGACCAGAGCAAACATCCTTGTCATCTATAAGCAGGCCAATCACCCTGACTGCTCGGCAAACACATTTAGTTTATGCTCCCACTTCCCATGGCTGTCATTCAGTAGTTATGCAGGCGTGCAAATATGTGGCGCTGAAATGGGCATGGACTGCAATGTTGGATGATGTCATTCAACGCCTCTTGGAGGACGTTATATGCTGTCTCTCTCTCTCTCTCTCCCTCTCTCAAGATTTCTGGGGGAAAACCCGAGCTTTAAATCTGCTCTGGAGAAGGAGAAAAACATCTTGTGTTGCTCATTTCAGCTTGTCTTCTACAATGACTGTTTCTGTTGCTAAGCCTGGGCCCCAGGCAGAGCTGAACGAGCTGTGACAATCGCTGTTAGGATACGCCACATTAAGCCACGATATTCTCTCGTGGTTGGGAGATTCCAAATTTGATGTGCAAAGTGTTTGTGTGCACACGCACAAAAAAGCCATCAATGCTCAGTAGATGTCCTTTGTATAACACACAATTAAGCGGCCTTCAGTCACTACGTCTAGACGGACAATATTACGTCAATCTGACTGAAATCATTCTGATTAGAAAAGGATGCTAAATAAAGGGATCTGATTAAACGTGTGTCTGCTTGCACCAAACCATTATATAACTTTTTGACATGCACAAACTCGGGCTGAAAAATTAATAAAAAATTTGATCACAATATGGCCTACTGCAATTTTTGAATTGCAGGAGGTGCAGTAAGGTCAAATGTGTGCTGAGATATCCTGGCCTTCACATCATACTTTATAGACTTAAGAAAACATCTTTGTTTGGTACAGATCCCCGCAAAATCACACCATAATCATTATAATAATATGTTCTTCAATGAAAATGAGAATAATGATGTAAATATTATAATTCCCTCTAATATTGCAAATCATATCGCAATTGCAGTATCAGTCAAATGATCGCAATTATACTTTTTCACAATCGTTCAGCCCTCGTTCAAACTGTTTCCGCTCTCTGTGAAGCATCTAATTTGCCAGAAATATAACAGAAGAAGAAGAAGGGGCAGGTGTGGTTTGCCAACCGCCCGTAAACAAAGAAGATGTGTTTCCGCCCTGTGATTTTCAAGATCTTGGGAACAAGATTAACATCTTTAAATCTTTTAGGGACTCTAACAGAAATTTGTATCCACTGCTGACCTGTACTGTTTTGCTACCAACATGTTTCTGTCCCTTCCAGAAACTCATTTGCAACATGTCATCTACCTAAAGAATGTATTTGGATTATGAAAGGTTTACACCACCCCTCTCAACCCAATCAGGCCAGATCATGCCAGTCTCTTCTGACTGAGGTGTTTATATGAGGCCCTTATTTTATGACTGGTCTATTGTTCTGAGTATTTGTGGAATATTAGGGTTAATTTATGGATGGAAGGTATAAATGGTATAAAGAGGACCACCATACCTCCAGTATGATTTTTGACTATACTGTGATAACGTGGTCATCCTCACTTTGCTTGACCAAGAAGCAACATGATAATAAATTGCAAGAAAACATTAAAAGCTCAGATAAAAGAACCAATAATGTCAAAGCTTTGCCAAATTTGAAGCAAACTAAGCTAAACAAACATATTTGGTTTTAGCTTGTTTATAACAATTCACTACGGTGCACACAACGAAGAGGAGGAGGCGTTGGGAAAAAAAGGCCGTAGCAACTGCCATTATACGCACACGGTTCATGTTCAAACAGTCAGACAACAAGCAGAAAACAACAATCTAATCTAAGATAATCATGGTAAATGACAGTGGTTACAAGGGGTGGTAATACTTGATATACTTGAAAAAAGGTTTTGTAATTTTTTTGGTCTTTATTATTCCAGTTTTGCACATTCAATGTTTTTAAAATAGCTCTGTACCTGGGCTGCACAAAATTGCCAAGTGCAATATCCAAATTGCAGAACCCGAACCAAATTGTAGTTTTTAAAAAAAAATGAAAAATGTATGAGAAAACAACATAATAATGAGGTACTGTAGTGCTGCAGAGATGACCTCACCTAAAAATCTTGTTCTCCAGGTGAAAGAAAACACGTTTGGTTGGTACAGATCTTAATACATATTACAGTACATCATCACAATTTTAACAGTTTTTTTTTTTTTTTTTTTTTTTAAATTGCATGCAAAACTGATTGTTTCCACTAATTGAATCACATATAGCGATCTCAATTTTCAGTCAAAATACTATGTGAAAAATGTCCTGGTAATACAGTGAAGATTACAGTAATAGCTGCCATGCAGTTGTCATACCACTGCTTTACCACGAATATACCATGATATGTACCATTACTGTCCATGCTTTAAATTATACCGTGATATAAACATATATATGTATGCAGCCATACCAGCCCTAAGGCCATGTAAGCGGAGCTACTGATAAAAGTCATTGAAGATGGCATAAAGATTGAATACACGGCAAAGAGAGACACAAGAACTCACAAGAACTCGCTGTGGATTCTGCCAGAGAAAATGTGATATTGTCAAGATAAAACCCTTAAAAAGAACAGCACAGCCTTCACAGAGAGTAGAAATCAGCATCCATATCTCCCTGCACACAAATGTACAAAACTATGTTTCACAGACAGCAGCTTCGCCCTGCCAACGTAAACATGGGCAGAATATTGCCACTCTCTTTCTCATGGCCCTCGGCTATTGACCAGCATTCTTTCAGTCCCAAGTCGTGATGGTGAAGTTTTGATTCACGTCATCTGCTGGAGGGTGTGGGTCTTTTATATAAGCCTTGGCAGATAGTGGTCTTATGTCAGGCTAGGGTGTGTGTCCATTTGGGCCCAAAGTTATGGCTGAGGAGCCACGTGAGCTCACAAAGTAATTAAACCTGGAGCCTGCGTTCTGTCAAGCTGCCAATTTGCCTCAGTGATTTCTACATGCAAGGGAGCCAGGTCAGGCTCCAGCTGAAATCATTTAAATATTCGAACAAACACACGCCTGTCATCAGTGTCCGTTGTGTTACCTCGTCTGCTGGCCCTCAATCACAATAACGAGGGGAGGACGTTTTAAAAATGTATTTTCTCTCTCTGAATTATCTCCAACGCTTCTCCAAAGAAAACGTAGTATTCACAATATAATAAAACAAAGCCACTGTCGCCATTAACTAAATGATCATTGAGGAAAAGGAGTTGACTTGGAGAAATAGATCGTCTAGCAACAATATTTACCTAGTGAAACAGACTTAATGAAAAGCAGACGCTGTGTTAGCATTCAAATCTTCCTTTTCCAATTACTGCTGTACTGGTGAGCTTATTGTTCCTTGTTCCCCTGGCACCCTGCTGCAATTTTACAGCTGTTGGGTTTTACCAGCATAAAGGAGGAAGAAAAAAAAAAGAAAAAAGAAAAACAGCCCCTCCTCCGGTTTCTCCTTCATTTTCAGCCCAGAAAATTTGGCGGGACAAGCAGCATCGAGGCGGAGAAACTCCAGATAGCACCCCCCTCAGATCGAAAATCACCCCCATGTCCAGCTAATGAGCAGCCCCGAGATTAGAGTGTGAAGTCCAAAACACGTACTTGGAAGCGCCCTCTTGGTCTTGTGTCATCTCTGCCTCGAAACTAAAACTTCAGCAACAGCCCAGTGATCCCCTGCTGATTGATTCAAGGTTATGGTGATGTCATGGCAAACACCAGTCGAAAACAATGGGCGTGTATTGCACATATTGTATGCTGGATAACCAGGCAGGGCTGTCTTTATGGAGGGCTATACTGTTTACCCCGGGGAATAAAAGCACTTAATGAGGCTCGGCTGAGGCCTTTTGACTGCCAGAATAATTGCTCCTGGTAATTAATGTTCAGTAAAAGGCTTGCTCTATACTTCCTAATTGAAAACACAAGACTTTGCCCTTTTCTTGTTCCTAAAGGTCCCGCGTTTGGACATTTTTGCTGTGTATGTAATCAATTTCTGTGCAGGATTTTTCTTTCTGCAGAGTTTAGCCATATGTGGACGGCTAGCAGATTATTTCTCAATCCTCCTCTCCCATTTTGGCTCCTTTGCCTCAGTCGTATCAGGTCCAGATTGTTCAGGGCTATAGGTTGCGATATCTTTTTACAACCTCTCCCCACACAGTCTCGTGTAAAAACAGCAGCTGGAATCGGTCCATGGACATCTGCTGCTGCTGCTGCTGCAGTGCCGGTTCCGACACAGAGAGCAGAGCAGATATATCTGCCACGGCCTCTCAATGCAGCTGGTGTTTCCAGTTTTCTGATCCTCTAACAAAATGGATGGACTGTTTTGGAAACACAGGTTTAGAGTTTCACTGCCCCGCTGAAACTATTTTAATGAGTAAATTAGGAGTTGAATAAAAACAATGGCCAGTAGCTGCTTAGTATTATGTTTTCATTCTTAGCTTTCAACCTTCTCAAGGGTTTGGTCTTATCAAACTTGTATCAGTTTATAGGAAGAAAATAGAATATTTAAGAATTGCGTGTCCAAAAATGAGTCCAAATAGCAAGTTGGAGCCATAGACGTTATATTAAATAAGTTGAAATCCTATTTAATATACCCCAGACTCGAGGAGGCTAAGGCAGGCTGCAGGAACACTGCAGGAGGGCAGGAAAAGCACAACACTGTAAGTTTATCAGCTGTTTATAACTGCCAATTTTCTGTCAATGTAAAGGTAAGCTGTTATCCTGAAAACAAAACCCCACTGCTCCAAAAATACAAACTCTGGAGCTGGAGTTCAGTGACTGATTTTCTTCTGTCTGCTAGGCTCCTTTAACTTATTGCTCAGTTAAACCATTATAAACATCTACTCCTTCTAAAAGATTATTAATGATTTCTCACAGCTCATAAACAGACACTTACTCATTCGGCGAACATTCGGCATTAATTTGGAGCTCCAATTAATCTGAAATGGCCAAACAGAATAAAAATTCCTGGCTGACTGCAGCATTGTTGTCAGAGAAGAAGAATATTTCACCTTAGCATGTTTGTACAGAGTAACATTTGAGTAAAACGACCCCTCATAAACATGGTAGGTGTAATCCCACTCCAGGAGTGTGTGTATTCTAGAGCCGGTGTGTGTTATCTGTAGCCTCCAGCATGTTGACCTCCACAGTTCGTGGAGGTCACTGCATGCCGCGTGCTGTGACAGCCACATCCTGTCCTGGGATGTGCCTGGGTAACATTCCACAAACCTGTTGTTAATTCCTTTTAATTTTTTTTTTTTTTTTTTTCAAAACTATCTTGTGTTTTGTTTAAAAACAACAGGGGCGTGGGCAGGATGGAAAAGTCAACTTTTGCCACCAGCCTGTGCAGAAACAAAAATAGTTCTCATGTTCGGGGACCCCAAGCGATGTGTTCCTTATTTCTGAGTGTCACTGGAGCAGCAAGTAGTCATAAAGTGGACTGCATTTGATTTCCATGGCTACATATAGTGATATACTACTTTTACTTTTTTTATACAATCATAAAAGTTGGACAATACACATAGTATGAAATTAAACATCATTAGCTAGGATAATGATTATGATTGCATGATTGCAGGAGCTGTTACTGTAGCCTATACACAGACAAAAGATTGTGTCTCATCTAGAGCAGAAAAAATTACATAAGTAATCTATGAGTTAAAGTATAAGATGTGTGGGGATCTATTGGCAGAGTTGGCAGAAATGTTTTCATTGATAATTACCTGATAATGGGACCTTTTCTTACCATAGAATGAGCCATTTATTTCTACAGAGGGTGCAGGTCCTCTGCTTTTTTAAGGTGTTGTATCAAAATTGGAAATTCTGGTTCTAGATAGGGCCTTTTGTGTTTTTTGCAAGGTTAGTGCTGAACGATTTTGAAAAAATATCCAATTGCAATCATTTTGACTGAAATTGCAATTATATTATGATTTTCAATCTTGATAACTGAATGAAAATGATCATTTTACCGTCATTATAAAATATATTAACATGATTATGGTGTGACTTTTGCAAGGATCTGTACCAAACAAAGATGGCAACACATCTCTGCAGCACAATATTTTGCACAAAGGGGAGGGTGAGGTACAGTGAGTTGGTTGCATCCTACAACCTCACCGCTGGATGCCACTAAATCCCACACATTGGTCCTTTTATCAGCAGGAAATGAATCAACAACATTGATAAGTGATTAATAATTCAACAGTAATTTATGAAGACAAACTACCAAACGTTAAGTGGTTCTGTCCTCCTAAATGTGAGCATTTCCTCCCTTGGATATTTTACAGAACAAACAATTAACTGAAAAAAAAGAACTTGATGGGTTAATAGACAATAAAAATAATTAGTTACAGTCTAAGCCACATTTCCCATTTCTCCGCCACTAAGTCCACCCTCTCTGAGCATTTCTTGGTCCCAGAATTCCCTTCAGGGTCCATGAGGCTGAAGGAATTCCTGACTTAAGCTGAAGTGGCATTTCTCTTAGCAGGGAATGAAAAAAAGGAATGAGGGGGACTTTAGGGTCTTCTGTGGACATCTGGAAGTAGAGGACACGGATAAGTAACGAGAGGAGGGTGTGGCACATCATGACCGCCAAGGTGTTGTCTCCATGGTCTGGGTGGAGGACAGATGCAAGTCCCAAGATTGAGAGCTGAAGCATTTTCCTCCTTAGGCATGATGTCAGAGACTTCGCAGCTCCCCGTCAGAGCTGCACATATGCAGGGAGGGAAAGCGCTCCCTGAGGAGACTCACTGCAGCTGCTGTCCCCTGCTCATACTCTGACTGCGCCTGTTTAATGTGCGACAATGTTTGTTTCTACTGCAATTTCCTCGCTCTTCCCCACTCTAAATCAGAGAGCTGGAATAGCAGGAAGGTGGAAGATGACAGTTAAAATGGCTGCTACACTTGAGGGAGAGAACGAGAGAGGCTGTGATGGATGAGCGACTGAGTACGAGACCAGATAGCACCATTCAAAATACACTTAGCCTCTATCTAAAGTGCACACACACACACACACACACAGACAGACATATGCGCGCAATCTGTTTGGCTGCAGCTGCTCGTAACTGAAACATAGTGGAGGGTGATAAAGGCAGGCAGAGTGTTGTGTGCAGTTAACAATCCACTCAAGCAGCGTGCTGCTGATGCCTCTGTTTTAGTTGAAGCTGAGCTCTCAGATCTTAAACTGGATCACTACAGGGTTTAATTGCACAAAGACGAAAAGGGGTGCACAAACCTGATGCTAAAAGTCCTTGTAAAAGAAGAGCTGGTGCCATACTGACAGGAAAAAAATTTGTTTACAAACTGGGTTTTATGTTTGTAGCTCTGGGTCGTGGGTTCTGGTGGTTATGATTACGCTGTGCTCACCACAGTCACTGCTCAGATCACAGCACAGCAACATCTTTAAAGTCCAACATGGCAAGAAACACGAGCAGGGACGGTTCACACCGGCCTTGTTCAGTCCAGTTGAACTGAAGCCTGGAGCCCTTTGGTGCCATTCGTTTGGGTTGGTGTGAACCAAACAATCGCTCTCTGCTCCGTCTCGAAGGCGTAGTCTCAGGCCGCTGTCAAGTGAACTCTAGAGCGGTTCATTTAACACCGTTCAAACCTGTCACAGAAGCATACCATTATATGAGGTGTCCTGGTGGCTCAGTTGGTAGAGCGTGCGCCCCCACATAGCGAGTCCTCTGCGGCGTCTGTGGGTTGAATTCCAGTCTGCATGCTTTGTCCTTCTTTCCTGTCGTACCTATGGCTGTCTTGTCTTAAATAAAGGCATTGAAAAAAAGAGACATACTATTTTATGTCATTTCATTGATTAAAAAACTATTTCTCTTCCAGTTTTGGTAAATTAGTAGCGTGAATTTGAACTGGCAGGCAATAAACCTGGATTCACTATGAAGTGAGAAATGCCTGAAGTTTTTAAGTTATTTAATACCTGCTGCTGTCTTACAAGATGTCCATATATATGATCATCTAAAGTCTGCTGATATAAGCTCCAGGTCAACACCAACATGAATAGAACCTGACTGTGCTCCATGATGTACGATATCTAAGCAGAAATTGGACCGTTTGTTGCCTCTTTACCCACCAACGGTTTGACTTTTGCCTTTGAGAATGCAAACCAGACTAGCTGCAAAGTCAAATTGGCATATGACGATGTCCACAGTGAAACATCGCAGTGGATGATATTGCTGTTGGGTGCAAAATTTCGGCACCTCTGTTACTTAATTGTGTTTAACGGGGAAATAATAAACACAATAAGGAGACTTGGTGCAATGAACACCAGCAACAGCTTCTTTTTGTTTTCTCTCCCAAATGTCAAAAATGGAAATTAAGCTAAAAACTCTATTGCAACTCTGCAGGGACACAATGCCTCAAATATAGAGGGATTTTAAACCATATGATGGCATCGTCTATCGGCCCAACCCTATTGGAAAGTTGGAAACAATGTGTCAGCCTCACATTGGTTCGATTCAGGAACTGGATCTTTATGTCTGTACCCAGTACCCACCCTTAAACTAGATCACTACAGGGTCCGTTGGCAGCAAGTCAAAATCCTTAGAATCCAGAATCCTTATAAAAAAAGGGAGATGGTGCCGTGCTGAAAAGAAAAAACAACGGTTTACAACCTTGGTTTTATGTTTGTAGCTCTGGCCGTAGGTCCTGTCGGCTGTGATAACACTGTTCCCCCCACAGTCACTGCTGAGATCCCAAAACAAGGCAAGTTGTCTTTAAAAACAAGTCCAATTCGGCAAGAAACACAATCACAGAATCATGTAAGAAGTTTTTTTTTGTTTTTTTTTTGGTGATCTCTGGCCACCCTAAAGCATACAGTAGTTCTTCATCTTTAGCAGACTGAGAAGGGAAAGCAACTCTTGAGCAAGTGTGAGTGCAGGATGCTGCAAGATTGGACCTGAAGTTAGATTTAAAACTGAACACACTACAATCAAACACCCAAAGTTGAAGGAGCAAAGTGTGCGTTTTTTCCTGTCTTACCAGGATAGAAATTGAGACTGATGTCTGTACTCCCCTCCAGAGAGAGTTATGCACTCTACATTCTCTCGCTGTGTGGTTGTAGGTGTGTGTTCATGAACTCATGTGGGTGTGTCTGCTGGTGTATAATGTGAAGTTGGAAAGCTTTTCCCAAGTGAGGGGGAGGGCTGAGAAGGAGGTTGTCTGGATGGAAACAGAACCAAATGTAAAAACGCATGATCAGGCTCTCAAAACAACTTCAGTATGTAAATTGATCATAAGACACAGTGTTTCCCATCCACCTTATCATGTCTCTTTCCTGCTCCCCTCCCCCTGAGTCCACTATATTCTAAAATGTGTGATTCACTACCTGACACAGAGCTAAACCCTGGAACCCTCACATCTGCACTAATCTCATCACGGTCCCTCGTGTATGCATCAGTCCAACCTGGGCTCGAGTGCTACAGAACATTTTTATGCGTTTGTGTCAATTTCAGCCTTGTAATGTGATTTATTTCCAGTGTGGACTAGATCCTGGAATTCAAGCAATAACTGATGATGTTCAATGCAGGGTTGTCAGTTCAGCCACGGTCTGTCTTAATCCATTTCTCCATATATAATCCAGTTGTGAAATTCTTGACAAACCTCCAAGGGCTTAAGATTGCTTTATTTATGTAGCTGATATCTAATATGTGTACAGTGTAGCTGACGTAAGGACAGTGATGGGTAGATGACTGAAAATATATATGCAAGTAAAAGCACAGTTACTCTGTGTTACCCAGGGGATGAGGGGAGTAACAATTAAAGATTACTGAAGCATATGCAAACATATATATTTTTATGAAGCGCTTAGTCTGTTAGCTCAATGCTAAATCATGATAGGAATTCCCATCGACATGCTAGTGAAAATTAGCATGCCAATCGCCGTACTAAATGATCCATTTTACTTCACATATTTAACATAAAACGACATGTGGGAAATGAACTAGTATCTGCTGATTTTACGTTGCTAACTCAGTCTATTACTGTGGCTTCAACACTCCACCCTGACCAGCTACAGCACCCTCAAAGGGTCAAAACTCAAACAAAAAGACAAAAGTTTCATAGTTCAGTTTAATAAATTAAAGGCTCTTTGTGCAGGTTTCTGCGGCTCGATCCATATTTTTTTATGGTTTTAGCTTGATGAGCAGGAACAGCTTAAGTTTACTTCAAGAAGTATTTTATTTACTACTTTTGTTTGCAGTACAGCAGTGATGCTGCTGAAATGAACCTCAAAGACTGACTGACATGTGATGTGCATTGTTTTCAGTAATAGGACTCATGATCTTGTGTGAAAAAAATCAAACAAAAGCCTTAATAAATTGTGATATTGAATTGTATTTGTCATCGTAATACCTGTCAAATCAGCACCCAAGTGTTGTGATAGTATCAAATCGGGAGATACCAGCCCTAATCGCCGAACACGGCCCTCATTAGCATGATGCTAGCAACATAATCTGACCTGCCATAATGCGGACTAGACTGCAACATGCAGACCAACATCTGCTAAATAGCCCACTGGCCCTGTCTGACTGCTCTCTCCCAAGATACCCGATATCCTTTTCCACATCCTGGATAAGCCCCCAGACTGTTAGGACAAGTTAAAGCTACTATAAGGCATTTTAACTGGTTATGACACAGTCTCAATTTATTACCGATGCCTCTATATAACTCACATAAGTTAACAAGACCTTCTGCAAGAATATCGTCTATTTCTGCATTGTTGTTCTTAACGCCCGCTAGATCATTTCATTTTTGATGTTATATTTTGCGGTTATTACTGTGGAAACACTGCCAGTTTTGTCCAGGGGGACTCTCAAAATCAACAAAATATGAAAGTGAAGTGCATGAAATACAGCTGGGTCAGAATGCAGACCAACACTTCATTCCAGCAGCATGTCAACAATAATGGTTGTGGTCCTGTAAATCTTCATAGACAGAGCAAAGCACTTGCAAGGAGGCTATCCGTGCTAACTGTGTAAACAGACGTGGTGCTGTCAGGCACTTGAAGCGTCCACCAAATTACATTTGTCGTTTACTGGTGAAATATCTGCTTTTGTCCTGTCTTATAATTGCCCGTGATTTGTCTGACCACAGGCAACAACAACAAAAAAAAAAAAAAGCAGCATTTGAACTGTCACTCGCCCTCCTTAGCCCGTGTCATATCCACTCTTTAACCCATGATTTAGTTCGTTACATCTGGCAGGGCTACACACCACACACCACGTCAAAGGCTGGAACACCCAGGCGGAAAGCTTCAAGGAGGACAGCCAGAGCAGGAAATCCACTTGATGTAGTTCAGTAGTGGAAGAGAGTTGTGAAGAGCAGGAGGTTACAGTCTTGTAGTCGTGGCCTGGAGCTCTCTGAGCCCATTAAAAAACTCTCTGGAGGGAGACCAAGGTCGTGTTTATGGAGTAGGAGTGTTATGTATGTTTCTCTGTGTTTGTGTTGAGACTGGAGGTCCTGCAGCTTCGTGTTGATGCTGAGGGGCCTGGCTGCAAACACAGTGAGATTTCTCACACAGCTGTCAGAGGTGGCTGTGTCCACACTGCTGGACTGTTACTGTGTGTAAACGTCTGATGTAGAGCACAGAGTTTCAGCGTGTGACAGTTTAAAGTGAGCAGACTGGTGTGGATGTCTGTACATCTGTATCCATGAGCATATGTGCACCGTGCATCTTTTTTATAATAATTTTTCTTTCAAGATTAATTTTATACATGCATTTTGTGCATGTTTAACTGTTTCCAAATTTACAGTTCATAATAACAAAATTATTTTATCCATCAACAACATCAAATGAATGGGGGGAAATAGAAGAAAAACAAAAAAGAAAAAGAACAAAAAATGAAAAACTAACCAACTGGGGGAGATATATTTACTCTAAATACACTCACATTTATATCAACTAAGAAGTGGTCAGTTACTATCATTTTGGAAATTTGTTATAATTTCTTTATGTTATGTGTGTTTCACTAGTTCTGTGTTTTAAAAGATTAGTTCAGATTCACTGCCCACCTAAAAAAAGGTTAAGGTCAGGTTAAGTGTATGATATATTTAGAATAGTTTCACCGCTTTACCTTTCTGTCAGACAGCCTTTTCTAACAGGAAACCATCATTATATAAGCAAAATCACACTCTCTCCAAACCCACCAAACTCTATTGATGAAGTCAATGATTTTACCTCACAAAACACTGGAGTTTCTGGTCTACTGTTGCCTTGATCTTGTTGTTTGTTTGTGTTATTTTGTGACTTTGGTAAATAAGATATTTTTAAAACACCAAAGACCCACAATAACACAAACAAACCAACGGATCGAGGCAGCGATTGGTCAAAACCTGCTCTGGTCTGCAAGGTTAAATTACTGATTTCGCCAATGGAGTCTGGTTGAGTGCAAGAGAGTGACATTTGGCTTATATAACAGCAGTTTGTCAGAAAAGGATGTTTGCTGCCGAGGTAAAGTGATGAAAATATTCTAAATATAGGGTACACTTAAACTAATATTGATCGGCTACAATATGTTTTGCTGCTGACTCTGTCCGCAGCAGTGCACTGCTTAGATTCCTACACCCAAACTCCTGCTGCTTCTCCAACTGACTCTTCATATGTACCTCATCTAACCCCACTTCAAATAATCCTAACTGTCTCTTTAATACAGTGATTTATACTGGGGAAACTGGGGAGGAAACTGTAAAACATAAACAATCATGCTTCTTCCAGTCAACACACTTATCCAGTTACACAAAACATTCCACAGATTCTACAGATACGAATAAAACCTTTATACATATAAGGCATAAACTGAGGTTCTAGGTTCATTCACTGGCGTGGAGGCTAAACATTTTTGTCCCACATTACTGCTCTATTAAACAGAGCAGCTCAAGCCGAAGGCAGTTAGCTGAGGGATCTAACAGCCCAGTTAAACATTACAATTTATGCCTGCTTACACCAGTTAAAATGCAGCGTATGGCCGGTTTTGGACAATGTTCAGCCCGTCGACGCCGTTGTCAAGATAAAACACGCTGCAGGAGGGAAGTGTATATTTCAGAGCCTGTCTGCAGAGCTGGATACCTTCTATCAGCTTTCTGGGGGAAAAAAATATGTAACACTACCTTTTGTTTGGGGTGCAAGGAGCTCATGCCAGAGTGTGTTAAAGTCAGTCATGTTTATAGGCTTGCAAACACACGCTAAACATCTGAATTCACCTCATTTATATAAATGTATCTGGTGATTAACTAAATGATGGTAGTGGTGCACCAAACACATTTTCTCCCTGATTGCAGCATAGTTCTGGTTGGATGTTAAACTGTTTACACACTTTATTGGTTTCCTTCCATGCAGATTGGAGTGTTTACAAAACGATGGTACTGGATGAATTGGATCATACTGCTGTGGTCCTTGTAAGCCTCTGATTGATACTGGAAATGAGTTCTCTCTTTTTGGGAGGCAGCCTGATTGGGCCTAAACTAAGGTGACCAGACAGTCCTGAATTACAACAGTCCAAAATCTTGAATCCTGCCCTGTTTGTCCCCCAAAATTAATCATTATAATAATAGATAATATGAACAACGCATGATTCCATGAAAATATTATGATCAAATCACTTATATCGGCTAGAATTCATGCTTTAGTTATTAAAAATGTCCTGCTTGTTTTTGTAAAATATGTAAGAATAATATTACTTTGATTTGCACTGACTAGACCATCACAAATATCGGTTTGCTGAGGTTCTGGTCCTCGACCAGATGCCAGAGAGTGTAGGAGCCACCCCAGGAGGACTTTGTGATAAAAATATCTAAAAATGTGTTTGTAAGCTGCTGCACACAATCTTAGCTGCTGAAAAGACATTTAGAAGTACTGTAACACACCAGAGTTAGAGCTTGATGTTACTTTAAATTATACTATACATTTTAATCCTCCTGCCCACCCTCATGTGGTCGCCCTAGCCTAAACTCAAATTTAGAGCTGTAACGATTGGTCAGCTAATCAATTAGTCGATCACAAGAAAATTAACTGCTGACTATTGTGTCATTTTTCAAGCAAAAGTGTCAAACACTGGCTGGTTTCAGCTTCTAAAACATAAAAATCTCCTGCTTTTTTTGTAATTTATGATAGAAAATGAAGAGTCTCTGAGTTTAGGACTGTTGGTTGGACATAAGACGTCACTTTGGCTTACAACTATAAACCGAACGATTTATTGATAAATCGTGAAAATAAGCAGCAGATAAATTGCTAATGAAATTAATCGCAGTCCCAGTCATATTGATGCTACTTCCGTTTTCCTTTGTGGCAGTAGGAGCAAGGATGTACTAGGGCTGCAACAAACTTGTTGTTTTTTTGTTTTTTTGAAAAATTGATTAATCTGTTGATTATTTTATTGATTAATCGATCAGTTGTTTGTCCATAAAATGTCAGAAAATTGTGATAAATGTTGATCACTGCTCCCCAAAGCTCAAAGTGATGTCCACAACTCAAAGAGATTCGGTTTACTGTCACAGAGAGGTAAAGAAACCAGAAAATATTCACATTTAAAAAGCTGAAATAAGAGGATGTGAACATTTTTTTATTAAAAAAATGATTCAGAAGGATTAATCAATTATCAAAATAGTTGGTGACTAATCTATTAGTTGATTAATAATCCATTATTCATTGCAGCTCTAAATAAGACAACACAATCAAAATGCTTGCCTTCTAATTAAACAGGGCAGTCTAATAATATTACCCAGTTAGCTGGATCAACAGATATTTACCCGTCATAATATTAGTCATTAGACTTTAGACTCCTAAAGGTAATTCAACCGGAGGAAGCCATGCATTCATTTACCTAGAAAATACTTTCCTACTTTTCTTAACCTTTTTATGTCAGAAAAGTCTTAGCACCACCCAACTTAATCCCAAGATTATTGCAGAAACGGGATCTCTCCCAGAGGATGACTGTGTACTCAGGAGGCTGTGACCCTTTTAACTGAGCTGTTTATTTGCGTAGGCTGCAGACAGTGAGAATTAGCCCATATGGGACTACTAATTAGATAGAGCCTTTAAGAACACATGCCAAACTGGTTTGGCATCTTTGAGTTGGGCATGAGGTTTGGTTCACCAGGCCAAGCTGTTCAAACCAGCCCCTCTGCCCTGACCTCAGTCACACAAACACTCTGCTGAGTGTGTGTGCTACAAATTTCATCCATTTTTTTTTTTTTTGGCTTTCCCCTCGAATAGAGCTTCCCTCCCATTAAACTGTTTCCTGAAGGGCCCCCGTCTTTCATGGTTGGGGTTAGGGCTGAGGGTGAGCTTATGGTTAGGGGTAGCAGAGATAATTGGTTGGGTCAGGGTAAGGTTAGGGTCTGGTTAAACATCTCAGAGGACGCCCGGTTGGAGTTAAGGATCAGGTTTGGTGCTTTTTGATGGAAAAACAGATGGTGCTCTAAAAACAACAGACAGTTAGCATTGTAGTTTGGCTGATTTGGCTCTTAACGACACTACAAACGTTTTGGAGCCACAGCAGAGGCTGTGACAGATCAGGGAGGCGAATAAGGTACTTTATTACACAGCTTTGTTCAATACTCAATTCTGATTGGTCAATTACAGCATTCTACATTCTGTCATTTTTATGTAACAGACCGTTGCTATGTAAAGCAGACTGTTGCTATGGACAGAGTTCTGATCATAGATGCTGGAGGGCAGTAAAATCACTGTCAAATCAATGAATTTGTCTATTTATTTATTAATTTATTTATTTATTTGGATCCCCATTAGCCCCAAACAAGGTAGCAGCTCTCTCTTCCTGAGGTCCACAAAAGTAAATATTACGTCATAATATAAAAACATTTAAAAATCTGAGACAAAACCACAAAAAATCTACAATAATGTCAGTAACCATCTAATGAGTGCATTAATTAATGTACAGTGAACAGGTCATAATTGTGAAATAAATCCTTAAGGATGACTCATCGCCCCTCTGCTTCATGTCAGGGTGCTATGTTACTGAACTACACAGCCTATTTTATTTTAGTTACCAGTTACCATTTTTTGCATGCTACATAATTACAAATGATTCCACATTTCAGTTTTTATGTACACAAATAATAAAAAATAAGGGAAATAAACATTGAATATGAAGCATGTCGAAACTGCTCACTGGTACTGTACATACATTGTATAATAATAGATAAAGCTTTAATTCCTGCAGGCATCAAAGAGCATTGATTCATTAGATGAATCGATTATAAAGTCAAAATGTTTAATCTGCTGTCTGTCTCTGTGTCTTTCTCCCTTGCAGGTGAGGTGAAGTGCCAGGATCCCACAGATACACCTGCAGCTGATCCATCCGCCAGTGCTGGTAGGAGCTTTGCTAAACATGCAATGAGAAGTTATTCAGATGTTATTAAGGTTATATTGCTGACATGACAGGTGACAAACTATGACAAAACCATTGCCCTTGGATTGTGTTCTTAGCGCCAGACGTTGCGGGTTCCACTGCAGCTCCAGCCGCCACTGATGCCCCAGATGCTGGTGCAGCTCCCACTGCCGCTCCTGGTGATGCATCTGCTCCTTCTGTTGCTCCTGGAGATTTCTCACTCATAGCGACCATTATTGACGCCACAATCAATCGTGACAGCCCGGATGCAGGCGCCTCAGGGACCACTGCTGCCCCTCTTGGCAGAGCTGACGCGGCTGCACCGGCTGTAGTCACAGTTGCAACTGTTAAATATAAGGTGAGTACCTGCCTGTTACCTGTACAGATGGTGATTCTGTTTTGACATCTGGAAACTATACATGTCAGTTTTTAGGCAGTTCAGCGTTTTAAAGGGATAGTTCAGATTATTTGAAGTGGGGTTGTATGACGGACTCATACGTCGTCAGTGTGTTACCGACAGAAAATGCCACCTAACACGGTCCCAGTTTGGAAAAGCAGAGAGGGTCTCCAGCACGGAAGCTAGGCGATACGCTGCTGTGGACAGAAGCAGCAGCAAAACACATTTTAGACAATTAAAGGGACAGTTCAGCCCAGAATCAAAAAATAAAGATCTGTCCTTTCCCCTGTAGTGCTACTTATCTTTCTAGATTGAGATTTGGAGATATCGGCCATAGAGAGAGTCTGCCTTCTCTCAGATATAATGGCACCAAATGGCACCCGGCTTGTGCTCAAAAACTTCAACAGCAGTGTCTTTTTCCAGGAATTATGAGCCGGTTGCTCAAGATAATCCACGGACCTCGTTGTGAGCAGTTTCATGTAGGAACTACTTTCTCTCTAGTAGAAAGAAAGTAGTTCCGGTAGAGTGTACCCTAAAAAGAAAATTGCTGTGGAGTCTGTGGAGTAACCGGGTTTTTAGCCCTTTGAACTCTACTGTCAGTATCTCCAAAACTCAGCAACTCCCACTAAAACAAAAAGGCCTACATAAAAAGATCAACATCAGTTTAAATATGCACTATATTTAGAATATTTTCATCACTTTACTTTGCCATCAGACAGCCTTTTCCAATGGGAAACCACCGTTATATGAGACAAATATTGCTCTCTCTCGCTCAACCTGAGTCCATTTGCAAAATCAGAAATTTTACCTCGCAGAACTCGGGAGTTGCTGGTCTACTGCTGCCTCGACCCGTTAGTTTGTTTGTGTTACTGTGTGACTTTGGTGTTCAAAAAGGTTAGGTCAGATTCACCGTAGTCACACGATAACACTAATAAACTAACAGATCGCTGCAGCTGTTAGACCAGCAACTCCCATGTTCTGCGAGGTAAAAATACTGATTTCACCTGTGGAGTTTGGTTAGCTCGGAGAATGGCAGCTTCCCGTCAGAAAAAGCTGTTGGACGGCAAGGTTAAGCAGTGAAAATGTTCTAAATATAGTGTACACTTCAAGTGATATTGATATTTCAGGGGGACCTTTTTAAGCAGCTAAAATATGTACCTCCTGCAACCCCAAATAATCCGAAATACCCTGTAAACTCATATTTCTGCACAAAGTTACCACTTTTGTTTTGAAGGAAGATGTGTTGGATGGATGGATGACTCATGTTGTGGTTCCAGCCACATGTGCAAAGTGTCCTGACCTCATTTGTGGCTCACTGTCTCCACAGCCTGATGTGAAGTGTGTTGGAAAGGACGACATCTCAGAAAGTAACGCTGTCAAGGTTGAAGTGACAACAGATGATTGTGTGAGTATGAGTTAATCTCTGTTATCTCTCAGAATATGAGTGTTGAAGTAGAATATTCTCGTAAAGTATCAATCCACCACCACTGAGGCTACCTCCCGCCACCTTCATGTCATTTGGTTTGTAATAGCAGCCCCTCTCTCCTCCCTGCCAACCACAGGCAGTGTCAAACTACCAACAGTTGAGATTTTTGCGACATATAAGACCGCACTGAAACGAGACGAGAGCACTGAGCCCTGTACACCTTCTGGTGATGAGTTCCTTTTTTTTACCCAGACCTTTATCTGGGCCCCTACACCTTGGGTCCAGAGGAAGTGGCTTACTCCATTTAGAGGAAGAAGATTAATGTGTTTTAAAGAGCTACAGTTGGAAATATGGCCCTGATAAAGGCAGATCTTTTCTCAGACATTCCTCAGGCGCTGTAAATCTAGAAACTGTGTTCCTGGCAGGAGACAAATGAAGAGGAGGGGTGATGCTTCCTCTCTTGCTCTGGGGTGCTTAAAACAAAAGGTCGAAAAAATAAGGAAATAAGGGTGCGGCTTCATTTCCTGGTTTTTAATACACATAGAGGTGATTATCAGTTCATGTGCGTCATAAAATACTATAAATAATAAAATGTGATATTCAGAGATTTATTAGTACATAATTGACCCTTCCTAAGTCCCGCCCCTTTTCGCTCTGTGCTCCCAACAGTTGAGCAAGCTTTGTACCCGTCTCCTTTCCCGTTTCCTTAGCCAAAGTTAGCAACAGTCTCCGAAACACAGAAACAACGTGCAATGTAGGTTCATTTTTGCATCAGTGATCACAAAGGACATGATGCCAATTTAAACTGTTGTAAGCTTTTCAAAATAAAGCTCAGTGAAATGATTACACTGCATGTATCAGTATTTTTGAACATTTTTCGTGACAACAGTGATAATTTTGGTCACTACAATCATGATATGAAATTTTCAAACCGTTTCATCTCTTCTTTAGATCGTAGATGTGTAATAGAACCTAGACAGGGTGTTGCCCTCAGCCTTGCTTCCAGTTTTTCCCAGTGGCCACTCATGGTATTGCAAAGCTGGGGAGCAAAAAGCATTTTCCCCACAAGCCACATCTATAAAAGAGACATCTGTAAAACTGTTAACAGGGCATCTTGAACTGCAAATAAGGCCAATTATGACTCTTTCTATTATGAATTTTTGATCCATGGAGGTTTTATATTTGTAAAATTTAGTCTAGCGCCGAGAAAAGCGATGTGACATCATCACAAAGTAAAGTCTTTGGGTTGAGTGGGTAATTTAGTGGGCTGGATACCACAGAAGTAAACCAGGAAGCTGGAAAACTATTTGGCGTATGTGCTGGGCAAGCAGTTCTAACTGAATTGAATGGCCGCCTTTTTTGCGCCCAGTATCCAGTTCTCAGTAGTACATTGATGACGGTGTGCTAGGTTCTATGCTGAAAAGAAAACCACATTTTGTAGATGGTTAAGAGATGTTGCTGGGGGACCCGTGAAAGCGACATTTGTAGTCACATCTTAAAGTAACTAATGTTAGCAAAATGTAGCTGCTGTAGATGCTGATGTAATGAGCCAGAGTTCCTCAGGCAGCTTTTAGGAGCTCTTTAGCCAGCTAAGTACCTAGCATTTTGCTAACAGGATCCATCCACATATCCACATCAAGAATTATAAATAACCTTAAAATATAGTTTTAAAAATCATTCAAACTCAAGTGGATGAGTTTTCTCAAATGATATGTTTATAGTAATAGTTATAATTATAGTTCATTTAGCCATCTAACCATCTTTGAAATTTGGTTTTCTTTTCAACATAGACAAGCCTCGCACAGAGCATATCCAAGTACAGTAAACAGGAAAGGAGAAAGCTGACTGAGGGTCCTGCCAGGTACCGAGATTACTCAGCTGTTATTGGCGCAAAAACAAAAAGGGAACTTGGGAACGGTCAACTATAGTTTCCTTTTCACTGTTAAATCACTTGTACAATCTTGCCTCAAAGCACAGCAAACATGTGATGTTTAATCAGCGCTCATTGCTACATTATACATTATGTCAGTCCAGGTAAACGGAGCCAAAGCAGCAGGTCAAATCCCAGTCCTCATTCTGTAGTTACCTCTATTTGGGTCATTACTGGATCATCCACAGAGCCAGGACCATCTGCAGAAATCATCTGTCCAACTCAACCTGAAACTAAACATGGACCACAGTGCCAGAAGCCTCAGCCAGATGATGATTACCTCAAAATTCATGTAGCAAAAAAAAAAGACACAAGGTTATTCTCTTCAGGCAGGAGTGAGCGAGTGGCATGAAAGGCCTTGATAAAGGAACAGTGTGTATCGAGGGAACAAATTTAATACAGCAGCTATCCTCTGAAGTAGTGGAAAATGAGAAAGGTTTTTCTCATACCTCTGTAAATCCCCAAGTCATCAGTCACTATAAAAGGCGGTGTCTAATATGACAAAATGAAAAACACACATTATTTCAGTATCTTTGTGCTGTTAAAATGTGTTTATTCAAATGCAAACCTGCTGTAACTCATCTGATCTCCAGCCACGGGCGCAGGAGGACACGTAAGGTCAAGCACCGGCTTCCTCAGAGTAACTTTTGATGGGTCGCAAGTGACACAGACAGATGGAGAACATAATACATTCCGGTGAAGTGATTTTTTTTTTTCCCGGGGTTTCTTCCTCCCTGCCTCTCAGATCTGGGTGTTGCAGCATCAGTCCAGCTGTGGGCCCACTCCCAACATACTGAGGATCCAGGGTTTGCTCACAGTGGTCTTCTGGGAACGCTGAGCGGTGTCTGGATCACATTACAGAATATGAAGAGCGCTCCCAAGTCGCAAAGACTTATAGTTGTGCAAGGAGGTGATATCATAGTTCAGGGTTAAGGTGGGAAAAAAGAAGGTGTGGTCAGCAAGTTTTCCGTCCCGTCGCATTTTGTCTCCATTACGCACATAGACGCCTACGTGAGCTGATGGTCGGCGGGGAAAATCCAGGAACGCACGTCTGACTGCCGACCGCAACCGAAAGAGATAACGCGTATATACTCTGAGAGATAATGGTGCTAACTAGAACTAGAACCTTGTTTGTTCCTGTGAGAATCTTTTATAAAGGTTCCACTTGGAACCCTTTCAAAGAGTTCTACCTGGAACCCGGCAGAAACGGTTATACGTAGAACCATCTGTGAAAGGTTCCACCCAGAACCCTCTGTGAGAGTTTCTACAAAGAACACATGAGAGGGTTCTACAGAGAACCTTTTTATATTGTAAGGGTTTAATGTAGAAGACACTAAGGGGGTTCTACAGGGAACTTTTTTATATTGCAAGGGTTTTATCTAGAACCCACCTAGGAGGTTCTGCCAAAAACCTGTTTATATTCCAAGGGTTTTATCTAGAACATACTCAGGGGGGTTTATCAAGAACCCTTTTATATCATGGTACAAAGAACCCAAGAGAATCAACAATCCTTGAAGAAATCTTTCTTCCAAAAAGGATTCTTTGGATGAAGAAGGTTCTTAATGGAACCCTTTGTCTTACAGAGAACCCTTGAAGAAGCCTTTCTTTCATAAAGGGTTTTTCAGAGGCAAATGATTCTGGGTAGAACAGCCCTTTGTGACCTTTTTAGAACCCTTATTTCTAGGAGTGTATACCATGTGTACTGTTTTATCATCATATGTGATGCATTTTCAGAATTTTATGAAATGTGCTGCACAAAATAAGTTCTGATTAAGTCTTCCTGTCTGTGTTATTAATCCTCTGAGTTTATTCTGAAAGCGATCGGGAATCATTATAAGTATTAATTGTACCTTTAATACACAAATCATTTCTTATAGGAAGCAACGAAACGCGTTATTGATGGCAGTCCTGCAGTCCTCTGCGAGTCACAAGAGTGTGAACTAAAAATCTTCCAAGATGACAAGATGGCGTTGATTGCCAGTGACAACGGTGAGTCAACTGTTTTATTTAGTCCTCTGCTGTTGTTTCTGCAGCAAAATTCTGCATAGACCTGATGAATTAAGTTGTGATATATTTCTAATATTCATTCCCCCCTGCAGCTCCACTGAGAGCTTTGGCTGATGTAGTCCAGGGAGAACATTTGAAAGACAAGGTAAGAGAGCCGTACCTGCCACCAGCTTCTATAAGATGGTGTGAAGGTGAACCAGCCATGAAACCCATGTGACGAGTCCTTCACTGCAAGC
>JAJHUR010138028.1:0-18742 GCA_027495735.1 Lutjanus campechanus
GCTATTCGTAGTTCGACATGAAAATCCTCTAATATTGTTTGTGCTGCCAAAACAGTTAAAAGGTGGCTTCTGTATTTTTCAACATGGACCCTATTTTCCCATGTTTTTCACATAGTTTTTTGGGGTACTTGTACTTTTATGAGTGGATTTTCAAGCCTGTGTGTTTACTCATACTTAAGTATGCATTACAAGATGTGATGTACTTATTTATTTTAAAATCATAATTGAGTATTGAGTACAAATTTAATTAATATCCAAACGTTTCATCCGTATTTTCGTAGCCAATAAGGCTATTCGATCAGAAATGAGCCAATGAAAACAGTGACATACAAACAAAAACAAAACAAAATGCACATTTGGAGTTAGGATGTTGATTAATCATTAATTGATTAAGTGTCATGAAGAATTTAACCAGAAAAAAATGTATTCAAGGATATTTAATCAATAGACATGGCAGAAATTGCATCTCATTTGACACTGAAGCCATTTGTTGAATAAGGAAGATTAGACTTAAAATGAGAAAGAAATGACAAAAAAATTAAGAAAAAAAAGAAAATGAGCAGATAATTTGTTTTGTATCTTAAAAATTATTAATGATTAATCAGTTGTTAGTATTTTCAAATATCTGTTAAGGAAAACGCACAAAATTTGCAACTGTAGTTTGAAGAGGTGACTGTGACATCAACGCTATATCTCGCGATATTTTCACACGTGCATCCATTAAGAGATATACGAAGTCTTGCGATCCATCTCGCGAGATATACAAAGTCTCGCGATACTTTGACGGCATGTTTAGATGCTACCTGGGAGGCTACAGTTGACATTTTCGGCTAAAAACATGGTGTAAATAGCGTCTTTTGCGGTTAATTTTTAATGTCACGGCTCACAGACACTTGGATTACACCACACGAGCAGGATGGAGACATTTTCTGTTTGTTTTGTGTTATTTATTTTATTTTTTTTACATTTTGTCCATGGTCGCCATTCATTGCCATTAGCTGCAACCCTGTTTTCTGCAGAAACTCCAGGATTATTTTGTGAACTGAAGATCTTCACCCATCCTCACATAAGCATAGGGATGAGTACATATTGAGTGGACTATTATTCTGCAGTGGAATATTGCTTTAAAATTTTTGATTTCTTTTCAACAAAGGCGAGCCTAGCATAATAGTGTAATAAGTATGGGAGATAGAAAAGGAGAAAGCTGACCGAGGTTCCAAGGGCAAGACTTAATATTAGAGAACACAGCTCACAGCTGCAGCGTCTCACTTAATCCTGGACTCTTCCTGAACTCATTTGTCATTAAATATAAGCTTAACCTTGTCGTTACATTTCTAGACAGATTTTCCCACCTTTTGCCACCTTCCTGGTTTCAGTTTGTGTCAGTGAAGCAATAAAACAAAACCAGTGTTGTTACTTAAAGAAAACTGCATTCAGGATATATGTTGCTGGGAACTGAACTCCTGACATTCATTTCTTGGAAGCAGGTTATTGTTTAGTCATACTTTACTACATCCTATTAGTGACTGGCCAGGAAAGCGGAAGAATGATATTGTCTGGTGGTTGGCTGCATAGTTCATGGACTAAACATATTCTTTGGATTTCCACGGAAGTTAAGTAAGCCTAATGGAAGCCATGTATATACAGATCTTAAAAAGTATTAAAAAGCATTCACTTTTCTGAAAAGGAATGGACTTAGGAAATATTAAAAAGTCTTAAATCTAATTTACAAAGATCTTGAATATCTCTATCAGATGCAGTAATGTTGCTCATAAACTCTTTGTATGTAATTGTGGGCTGTCAGGAGATGTTATATTCACCTATAAACATAAATATTTAACATTTCTGCATTAAAATGTTGAAAACCTACTGGACCTATATTATATATTTGATATATTACCATGTTTACATACATTATGTTCAGCTTTCATCTTATTATGTTTGACCACAGTTGTCTTTTGTTTATTTTTAATTGTCAGGGGCAGCTGGTATGTGATGAAAATATTGAGCTGTTACTACTTACATTCTGGCACCCAAAAACACAGCCAAATTACATTCTCACTTGGTTATGTCGTCTACTATTCTGACATGATTTGTGTTTGCCTCCAGGGTTTCCTTTGTTTCACCTGCAGCTAACATGGTGACATCGGCTCAAAAAGGATCTACACATCAATGGACTAAATGTGAGGGACCAAAACTTAGGACATCACCTCACCTGTGAACATGAACACGAAATCACTTATGGTGAGTTTAATCACATTTAAAAACTCTCTGGTGAATGTGAGGCGTCTTCATTTGTTTGCTTTTCTGGCACTTCCGTAATATAAAGCGCCAAGTCTGGTGTTTTCAGAAAAACGTGAGTTTCCCAAGAAAGTGAAACCTGCAGGATAATTACGGCCTACCTGAACTCCTGATTCCAGTACATAGACAGCATTGCTGCAGGAGAGGTAATCAGCTGACAGGAGACAGATAAGCATTTGGCTTCTCTGTATTGCGAGGACCACATCATTTGTATACACTGCAATACAAGAAAATACAAGAAAATACAAGATGAGATGAGATAAGATGAGATGAGATGAGATAAGATAAGATAAGATAAGATAAGACTCATAAAATGATTCACAGTATGAAGATATTATCACGTGACGATTTAACAGTGAAAATCTAAACATACGATGTATTGCCTTGGATAATTGCACATTAGAGATGTGAAGGATTAATTGTATGTATACATAAAATAAAGTATAAAATAATAAGTAGTATATATCGAGACTGGTATGCTTATTGGTAATATAGGTATAAAAATGTGCTATTATAGTAATTGTTTTAAAATGGATTTTCTTAAGAAAATGTTGGCCCTTTAAATATTATTTTTAAATAATCAGTTTTTACGAAAACATGATTTAATCAGGTATAAAAAGGTTTTAGCTCCCTGTCTCACTTCCTGGTTTAAAAAAGGTGGGAATACTGCTCAAGCACTAGTAATCTTTATATTTTGTCAACAAATTCATTAAATAATATTGCTATCACATGTGTCTTAATTATAACATGTAAACTCCATAGCCCTTCTCAATCAAACCTAAAAAAAAATTACAAATTAAAGATGTTTATTTTGATTTGCCCTTAGCAACTTTAAAAAATAAAATGGCTGCTCACTACAGTTTGTCAACATTTAATAAAAAATGTAATCACTACGAGGCTGCCCTTTTACAAGGTTTAATAGCCAAGAGTTTGATCTTTTATGAAATATTTTCTCAGTATTATTGAAGAATAAAAATCAAAAACCCATCAATAGACACTCGTGCAAAGTAGCTGAGAGTATCTGCTCTCCTGACCTCCTCCAGGTAGCACGTCCCTCTCCAGCAGACAGAGGCGATACCCCCACTGCTTCTCTAACACCTCGGGTAGCAGCACGTCTAGTGGTTGCTGGGTGGCATTTCCCTCCTCAGTGTTCAGCAGGTCCTTGCTGGGTGAACATACTGCCAGCAAAAGTTATTGTTAATGCACTTTACCAGAGTAGTTACATGAAAATGAAATCTTTTCACCGAACATGTTGGCTCACCTTCCTCATCAGTGTCAGGTCCTGATGGAGGGCTCCACACGTACGACAGAAACACATCAAATTCTTTCTCATCTTATAGGTGGTGCATGAAAAAAGAGACAATTGTGACAACAAAATGTTAAAAATGTAAATCTGGTTTCTTGAACATATTGTTTGTTCTATATGCAGCTGTGGTCATTTTTTAAGCACCTTCACCAGATTGTATTATTTCAAACTATTATCATAATCTTTCAATTATGTAATTAATTCCATGCTTTGTAGAGTTTCAAAGAAAATAAAAACTAAAAAAAAAATTTAATCTTCATGTTGTGGTTGAAGATTATCGAGAAGAGATGCCACATCCTGTGAAGAGGAGCAGCTGTTGTGGTCAGAGTATGCGTGCGACTAAGTATGTCTTTGGGTTTCTCCTCTTTCACGTGTGTGTGTGTGTGTGTGTGTGTGTGTGTGTGTATGTGCATTCTGACCTCCGTCTTGTTTTCCATGTTGAAAGTGAGATCTGTAGATAATCTGTAGTTCCAGCCATTTCACATGCAAAACGATTCCCAGTACAGCTACCAGCAGCAAAGGCCCAATGAGACAACCGACCAGCGGCAGCCACGTTACTGAAACACAGACAAAAGTACACTCATTAGGTTGTATTGTGTCTTTAAATCAGCAATAATTGACTTTGGGTCACAGAAACAAACTGTAAACACAAAAGTGACATATTATCCCCAAACTTGTTCACATAAAGTTGCTTATTTACATATCGAGCAAGCATCAGTATTCGTTTAGAGTCATGTTTGTGTCCACCTGATGAATGTTAGCCCAATTTACACTGTCTTCACTAGCTCGTTACCGATGTGTAGGTACAGAACCAGTAACAGCACTAATTAGTATGAGTGTAATTGTGCACTAGAACGTAATTTCACCTCACTACTCCCAAAAGATAACGTGTTTCCCCTGTGGAACGGGAAAGGAAGAGACACAAATTCATTGAAACTCTATTATTGTGTTGGAGTGAATGTTAGAAATCCTGCGGGATCAGGCGGGAATGGACACACATATTACAGGAACAGGCGGTAATGACCAGAAATCCATCGGGAGCTGGATTAAGAAAACAGTCACGCACGGGGCTCTACTACCAGCCACATGACACCTTTTACAGTTTCAGTATCCATATCTGTAAAATATGTCACAAACATGACAATATCAGTGCACTCTCGTAATCCTTCTCTTTTTCCCCTCTTCTCCCTCTGACGGGGGGTGGGGGATCATGCTGCCCTCTGGTTACAACTCTCTTCTTCTCTTCAAAACTCTTCTGCAAACTCGGAGTAGAAAGATGAAGCTTGGCAGAAACAGCACCATGGCAGAAAAGCTGTCCGTGTGGAGGGCACAGGTGTTTGAACCGTAGCAGTTCGTAGCAAGGAAGCCGTCATGCAGAAGTTACATGCGGACAGTGTGGCCCAAGACTAAATCGCAGGTTAAATGCTGGGAGACATTGCGACTCTGTAAAGTGGAGAAGAGCTGCAGAGTCCAGCAAGAGTCGGGCTTCATCACAAAGGATGATTCCTTTCACATTAAACATGGTCATTTGATCCTTTGTAAATATAAAAATATTCATTAGTGGAATTTTATATGTTGCCTGCCACCATCATTAAATAATCATGTTTCACACTCACCATTCACATCAGTCAATAGACATAAACTGCCTGAACATGTTTGTTTCAGATGCAAGTTGTTGTCATGATTGAGTTCACTGGATTGGTTACATAATCAGTGACCTCAATAGATGGAACCTTTTCAGTTTGAGCAAAGATGTGAAAATGGGTCAAATGCTTCTCTCTTTCCGGCCGCAAAGGTATAAAAAGAAGTTCTGAGAGCTTTCAGGTTCGTAGCTCTGAGCACCGAGTATTGCCCACACAGAGACACATGCAGCTGCTCCGGTCACTGGGTCAGGGCAGCGTACCTCCACCGGCAGCAGAGCCTTTCACTACCCCACCCTCTACTAACCTGGAGGGACTTTCCCTTACATTTTATTACGTATTACAGTGTATAATCATTCAAAACATTATGTAACTCCAGAGTTGGGAAGTAACTAAGTACAAATACTTTGTTTACAGTACTTTTGAGGTATCTGTATTTTAATGGTGTATTTATTTTTCTGACAACTTTTTACTTTTACCGACAAATACAAATATCTGTACTTTCTGCTCTTTACATTCAAGGCTCATTGGTTTTAATGCAAGACGAAAACAACGTAAGAGACGTAACAAGACAAAAACCTCATAAAAGCACACAGCACTAGACCTACAGGTCAGGGGAAAAACATGTTTTTATTTTGGAGTGAACTGTCCTTTAATACAAATATTTTTTTTCAGACAATGTTTAACTTCACAAATTAATAAATTTAGCTCAATTTAAACTGTTTTCTTAGTGTTTTCTTACTTTTAGACTAGTCCACTAGTCTAAATTTTAATTTAATCGACAAGGAAATTCGTAGTTTGGGGCATCCTTAGTTGGGAAGGCGACGTGCAAAGATACAAAATAAGAATAGTCAATAATTCACCACAGATACATTAAAATTAAAGTATAAAGTGCAGATATTTGTTTTAAAATCTAAAAAGTTGTCAGAAAAATAAATATTCAAGTAAAGTATGTTGTATGTATCGACTAATGTTGATATTTGATGTAGGAATAATTTAATTACTTTAATGTAACAATGTCAAAATATAGCATGAATGAAACAAAGTCACAAAGGTGATATTAGAAACAATCGTACCTTTAATTTTCTTCTTGAGCTTGATAGTGACGTTGCGGTTTCCAACAGTGTTACTGGCGACGCAGGTATACATGTTGTTCAAGTGTTGCTGAGTCACCTCTTCTATGACGGCTCGTTGTGTGATCTTGAACGTGTCCAGTGGGCTTCCTTCACGCCTGAATCAAGGAGACGATGAAAATTTATCACACAAGTTTGTTTGTTTATATTTTACAGAATTCTAACAAGCGAATACTGCTGATAATGACAGGTGCTAACTGGCAAAAAAGCAAACATCGACTAAGTGACTCACTGTGGTGTCTCCAGGGGTAATGGAGTCCTGTTCTCCATGTTGCCATCATAATGCATGTACCACCACACCTTTGGTGAAAAATTTCTCTCAAAAGGAACATATATCTCACATGTCAGAGTGTGAGTCTGACCTGGAACACGTACAAAAACAAGGCCATTATAATCACACCAGAGCAACATTTATTAGCTTACTTGTGTAAGTAAGTTTGAGCTGCAGTCATAGACAGTAAAATAAGTGGAAGGAGCTTGTGGGTCTGATAAGTGAAGGCAATGCATAAGTGCCTTAAACCTGCATTCTTCCTAATGGCAAGCAGGGGACGACTCCACCGGTTGAAAAAAGGAAATCTGATTATATGAAATCTTCTGAGAAAACAACCCTACTTCTCACTTGACTTATGACCCCAGTAAACATTTTCCCAATGAGTTCATGGTCTCCATCGCTAGTTTCAAGTCTTCTTCTATACAGCATGATGCTCGTTTAAAAAATTATGGCCCCAGTTAGAGTAAAATAGACAGTAAAGCAGTATATGCTTTAGTCTGGTGAGTCCACAATTATAATAAAATTACTCCTTTCTAACTATGATATGGCACTAACACCATGTAACTGAAACAAATAGTAATCAAATTGTCTGCTAATTAATAATTGTTTTCAGAAACAATCAAACAGCGCCCGAGTTGCAGTACGTGACCCACCAGCTCCACGCTCCCATGGGTACCGCTCTGGTTGACGTCACGGTGGCTTTGTCCACTTATTCTTCTGTCTATGGCTACGGCTCCATGTTGAGCACCATTTAAACCAGTCAACATTGGAACATGTTAGATGATTTTAAAAGTTGCCAGAGCCAAATCAATTGTGAGTTAATACATACAACAACTGGTCAACATGGGATTTTCAGCAAAGAACCAGACCAAACAAACACTAAGATGTTTGATGTATAGGCTACAACATTTCAAAGCTGATTATAGTGGGAACAATGTTTACTTTGAGTGACACTCACACGTCTGATATGGATCTGATAAAGCAGCTCAAAACCATCTAAATTTGTTATTAACTCCGATAGCTGCAGGATAATATCATTGCACATTTGGACACGCTTACCGAGCTCCACTTCCTCTGTCGTGTTGCCATTAGGATACGTGATTCTTGGAGCTTCTGTTGGTGTGTAAAAATCTGTTCAGGCATGGAAAATAAGCTTTGTATTATCAGTATAATCTGTTTCTTGCATGTCTTAAAAACAAACATTTTGTATAAATCAGATCTGAGCTCCAGTTCAACACGCCCACATATAAGAGGACAGAATCAAGACATCTGAACGTGAAAAATAAATAAACAACTATATGCCACTGGCAAACTTTATATGGAAGATTTAGGCTGGGTTTTACTAACAAAGGTTAATATTTAAACCCAATTAAATCATGGTCCAATCTATGTTGCACCAAAACTCTATTTAATTTTGGTTTACCTCACTAAACATGGATTTACTAATCTGAGATTACTTCTTAACTGTGCAGCAGAGCTCTGCCTAATTTTAGATCTGGAATTAAGATCTTACAGTTTCATTAAACAGACACTTGTATCTCAAGTGATGTTTATCTGAGAGCTCATACAACACCAGCAAGGATCTAAGTCAGGAGAGAAGGACACGAGTAAGTGAAGGGATTTACCCGTTTTGAACCTAGTTTTGCTAATCTCTGATCAGAATTTATCTGTAACGATCTTTGCTGGTGCAGTGTGGGAGAGAAATGAGAAATTACACAAAGATGGCTAACACCTGCTGTGGAAGAAGCCACATGGTTTTGAGGTTAACAGTTGGATGTGAACTAATTTAGACGACAAGCGTTCAAAATAGATAGATATATAATAGTAAATAGGAGGTGGCGAAGAAAATATATTCTAGGAATGATACCATGGTGTACATTACAATCTCATATTAGCTCCTGACTGAATGTGAAAAAGAAACAAACAAACAAACAAAATAAACAAAAACAAAAAAAAACTCTCTGGGGTCGGCCTATATGATGTACTGAGTTTCTCTGCAAAGGCTTGTACTTTGTGTCCCTTTTGGAAGCTTAAATAAAATAATATATGACTATGATTAAATTAAATGGTGTTGCTGAGGGAACAGACTTCTTCTTCTTACCAGGCCCAGATCAAATACCATTGATACACTGGGTGATTTGTTCAGTTTTAACAGAGGGGATGGCCCCGATCCTAACCCTATACACTATACTGGAGAGAAGGCGGACATTTCTACAACCTATATGTTTAAAACTCCATCTAGATGGATAAACCGCTCCGCAGGCCGGGAGAATAATATGTATTTTTGAGTTTGGGGTGAACAAAGTAGCCTACATTTAAATTAACATATTTAGTGCTATTAATATAAAAGTGCATTCATGCATAACAAAGAAAGGAATATCTGGGCAAACAATTAATAAACCTAACACATCATATTAGGCTAAACAATTTCACCATATTTGGTTTTGTTATAATCTAAAAGTAAAGGAAAGTAATTAAGTTACATTACTTTGATATTGTGATACTTGGATAAGGTTAGAGACTACACTGTAACAGGTAATTAGTAGCTGGAATACATTTTTAAACTAACCCTCCCAATCCTGTTTTTTTTATTTTTCATTATTATAGCATACTCAACCTCCTCTAACAATGGTGACGTTGACAGCCCTCCTGAAGGTCCAGTTGACTCCTTGCTCAATTATTTGTCTGTCACAGAAAAACACAGTATTGTCTTCTTCTTTGACTTGGCAGAGATGTAACTGCCCGTTCTCCTCACAGGACTCTCTGCCCTCCTCAGACACCGCTCTGTTACCCTGCGAGAAAGCGCACCTCGTTAAGTTTTGCTGTGATTTACGTTCCTGTGGTAAAAATGTTTAGTTCTGTTCATGTGTGTTTTTCACCTTGTACCAGATGATATTTGTGTTGTCGCCACAGTTGAGATCTGGGCAGTCGACCGTCCCGCGTTCACCCACGGTCAGATATACGCTGCTCTCATATACATGGCTCTCATTAGGCGGGAAGCATCCCACACTGTTTCTGTCCACCACCTGCAGATGGAAGGACAACTTGCTGCCACTGGACAGCAGAGACCTGAGTACTTAGAAGTTCATATGTGTCAAAACCCCTTTATAGTATACCAAAAAGGTTAATTGAGTTTGGACAAAATTGCAAGTTCACACAGAATTCAAGGGGATTGGTTGCATTTATGTGAATCGTTGTGATCGCAACATTGCAACTTCCTGGAGGGAGCTTTCTGAAATGTTGCTTTTTAATTTTGCGTGATCATTAAATTCATAAAGCTTTCTGCTGGAGGCGCAGCAGCAGCATTTGAACACGAACAGAATGTGGAATACGTCTCGTAGTGACTTTGAAAAAGCCAAATGACTTGTTTTAACAAATTTCATTTGTTTATATTATGAAGATTTGTAAAATATCGCTTCCATGAGGCTGTTCAGTCAGAAACTGACAGATCACAGGTAATAAACTTGGCAGCTGTCGTAAAGGTCAAGCTGTATGTCACACGCAAAGCTTATATTATGTTCATTATAATGCTGAATTGTGTTCAAATGGCGTTCCTCTGCTTCAATAATTATGAATACCACCAGAAGACTGAAGAGACCAGGTTCTGACCCCTTGTTAAATATTTGTCTGAGATGGGCTATGACCAGTGTGTTTTGATGGTATAACCCAGGGGTCAACAGCCTGCAGCTCCAGAGCCACATGTGGCTCTTTGGCCCCTCTCAAGTTGCTGCTTCCTGTGACTTTGACAAAATATTATACGGAAATGAATAATGGCTCTTTTTTTAACATTTGAATTTTCATTTATCACTGTTGTAGGTCTAAAGTGATTCTTACATTCTCCAGCTGGACAATGAGTAATCTATGCATATATAAAAACTTTAAAAAAAAAAAAATTTCATCACCTAAAGTGTGCATCAAATCCTGCATCTACAGATCCATGTGTTTTCCACTAAGTTTTGCCTGTGCTTAGTCTTGAGTCTCACTAGGCTTGTTATGGATGCCCATAGTTGCAACTCCAGACAGTTTTTCTTTTCTTTTTTGAGGCAAAAATAGTTCTTTTGATCATAAAGGTTGCTGACCCATGGTAAAGACACAATTACACCTTAAAAACAGATGCATTTCCCGCGATATTGAGCTTGTATTCCCAGGATAGCAAATGTCTCATTTTCAGGAAAAATATAAATCCCTACTCCTCCCCACATCACACCATCTAACATTACAGGGGACATTATATTTTTACCCCCCGTTTGTCCTTTGGGGGAACATCTTATTTTTCAGAACACTTATTGTTGTTTGTGTATCTGCTCTTGTCTATTTTTGTACCTTTTTCAAAATCAATAAACAAATCTTTTTTTTTTTTTTAAAAAGAAAGAAAGAAGAAGAAGTAATAATCGGAAGAAAAAACATGATTATTTACCATTTAAGGCATGTGTAATTTCCAGAATGTTTTGCTTCAGCAGGGATCTTCCTCCCACACTCAAAGGATGGGTGTTCATTTCCTCCTCTGCCGTCATCTTTCCTGGACCACACCACCTCCACGTTCACACGTTTCAAGCATGGCATCATAAAGATTTCCCCTTCCACAACTCTGTAGTGCTTGTGTACAACATCCTGCTGAAGCCCTAGAGACAGTCAGTGAGTTCTGCAGTTAGTACAGAGTCGAATTTCTGTTTCATTTTAATTGTACGGTGTATAAAGGCTGGGGACGTCATTACGCACGATCCCCTTTAAACACACACACACACACACACGCACTCATAAAAAAACAAAACATTTTTTTTCCAGACTGGATCATATTGGAATAAAAATGGTTATAATTTAAATACCTTTTTTTTTCACTCGATAGTTTCCCACACAGCATCCGTCCGAGAAAATGGGAAAAATTAAAAAAAGCACGATGTATCCAGTTTGCATCATGTGTCTCTAAATCTATAAACACTGCTTGTTGTTGGTTTCCGTCATGTTGCTGATGAAATCCGGCTCCTTTACAGTTTAATGTTTTCTCTGTTATGTTTCCTCGTGTGTAACCACATGTGGAGTTCTTGGTATTCTTCTATCATCGTTCATGTTTGCTCCTCGCCTCCCGTAAGGCGGTGACATGAGGTGCAAAAACTTTTTCACAGGACATATAGTTGTAGTAGGTGGTATCGTATGGTTTCCTGTTTGGTTGTGTTTTTCTGGAACCTGCCCTAGAGCCGTCTTCTTGTTAGTGATTAGTCACTTCCTATGAGCGCTGCAGAGACTCTTTTTGTAATATTTTATGGTGAAACACGAACTGTGGCAAAATCTTGTAAAGCATAAAAAATACTAAGTAAGATGGCTACTGTGACAATAGGAGACGCGAAAGGTAAATAATACTGTAACAACAGACCAAGGTTATTATAGTTAACGTTACCTAAAACTAAACTAAAGGTGAATTAAAAAACATTTTTGTTACATTTTAGTTTACTTAAAAAACAGGAAATTTATTAATTCACTCCAGCCCGTCTCCAGACTCAATACCCGAGTGCATTCATCGCCATCTCAGGTGACTTCAATCACGTCACTATGGCAACGACACTTATATAACACTGCTGTATTTGTACATATTGCTATATATAATATGCTGTACCTATTTTTAATATTTTATTTTTATCTCTACATAATGTTTCTATCTTAATTTCTATATTTTATATTTCTATATGCTTTTACTTATATTCTAGTCTTTCTTGAATTGGTGCAACTGTAACACTAACACACTAACTGAAATCTCGCCCCTGACGAACACCTTTCATATTATAATTAAAAAAATAATAATAAAACCAGCATAGAAACTATTCCTAACTAAATGAAAACTAAATATTATTAACAATAAAAACCACACTGAAATGAGCTAACCCTCTCTAGAGACTAACTGAATCTATTTGAACTGAAAACAACAAATTAAAAATAAAATAAAACCAATAAGATAAGATAAGATAAGATAAGATGTAAGTAAAATATAGATAGAATAAAATATTTAAAAAGGAGCATAAAAATGTAAAGTACGAATTTAAAAAACTATACACAAACTAAAAACAATATATACACCTTCCACTTAGGCCTATACAAATACATCAATATATGTGGATAATTGTACAGGATAATTGCACAAATGTGATAAACACATGGTGTATAGAATTCTACCAATAGAATAAATATAAACAAAATTATTGTATGGAAAAAAGATGATAAATGGAGGTTCAAAGAGAAAAAACTTAATAACTGCAATAGATAGGTTAGACTACAGGTTGCACGGCAGCTAGTGGCACCTCATGAGTGTCATGGGAATTACTTTGCCAGTAATGTTAGTGCTGTTAACTAGATTTAGTGTCAACTTGACAGTTAGTACGATGAAAAAGCCACTGTAGAAAAAATGCTGTATGACTGACAAGAGAAAAAGGAGGCTTGAGAAAAAAATGGATCAGTTAATGCTTTGTTGTACCTCAGGGGACAGATAAATTGAACTGCCTCATCTGTAAACAGCTGAATTTAATGTTAAACTCCATTATGAGTCAAATCATAAATTCTACAACGTGTTCTTGGGTTTTCCTGTGCAGCCCTCGTTCGTTCCCTGAAGTAGCATTCAGTCATCAAAACTTTGAGGACCCCTTCAGGCAGATTTGTAAGGCATGCTTTTTGACAAAAAAGTAATTCTAAAAAGAACCACAAACACAGTTTTCTAAGAGTAAATTTAGAAACCAAAAGCAGGGTGCTCATTGCTTTAAGCTGCAAGTAGGTTTAACTGGCACTTTGTGGTTAAGACCCCAATTTTCTGGGTCACACCTGTGCTTTCACTGGCCTGGTTTCTAATCCCACCATATATTCTGGCCTTTATCTCCCCTCCTGTGTCTCCCTCTTTGCTGCTTCTGCTGCCCAATTCTGAACTTTTATGAAGCTAATTTTTTAGTCACTACTATGTGTTTATGCCTCCTCAACAGCAGTGTTTTCGGGTTGTCTGTCCATCCATCCTTCCCGTTCTCACGAACATGATATCTCAGAAACACCGTGAGAGAGTTTATTCAAACTGGCAATCATCTATCTGGACACGAGGACGAACTGATTAGAATTAGAATTCATAAGCTAATTATCACAGAATTTCACACAAATATATAAGAGGATCCATGATTATGTTTTACATCCAAAAGTTCAAAGGTCAGCTTCACTGTAACATCACACTGAACAGTACAGTTTCATTGGTTTTGTTAATATTGAGCTTCGGGTGATTGTCGTTGCACTGACAAAACTCTCCATCAGTCCTCTTTAAAAATAGTCTCTACTTGAAGAAAGTATGTTTCTCACTGAAATATTATTCACTATGTCAATATAGTAACAACTTCTATTTTGGCAAAAAAAAACAAACACTAAAAGTGGGTTGCATGAACAAGGATTTATTTTTAAAACTGATCAAATCATGATTTATCTCCAGATAATGTTTAACCAAACTTTTAAACTTAAGAAACATTATATTTAAACCACTCTTTAAACCTCACTTTAGCTTTTACTCTAAACCCTAGGTTACATTTAATTCTGTTGCACCAAAACTTTAAGCTCCAATTTAAAATGTGATCCAGTATTAACTTTGACTACATTTGAGGAGGTTTAACTTTAGTAACTGAATTCCTTAACTGAATTAATCCTCCCCGAGCAAGATGTCCAGATTTTGAAACTAGCTGGCCCTCTTATCACAAGGTCCTGACAGCACATTTTACTCATTTCATTTGCATATTTTAATTTGGGTTAGTAAGCATCTCCATTCTGATCTAATTATTTAATTTAATTTTACATCACTGATGTTCACTTTAAAGTTCTAGTAAAAGGAAAAAAGGAGATTTTCTTCTGAACACATCATTCAGCTCACCTCAGTTCACAGTTCACAAAAATACCATCCTGTCATCATCGACAAAGTGTCCATGTTTCTGGTAGTAGTGTTGTCTGACACTGAGACACCAGTGACCTAATTGCATCCTGTCTTGCACAAGATTAGTAATGATTTCTTGTGGCTCATAAACACTAACTCATGTTGTGAACATTTGGCATTAATTTTAATTCTAACTCATGTAAAACAGACAAGCAAAAAGTTATTCCATGCACCAGGCATGAGGCACATACATCACTCATTTGCATTTCTGGACACCTGACAAGGTTAAAGGGTGTGCTATATTGACCAAGACAGATGATGATGATGATGATGATGATGATGATGATGATGATACAAAATTGCATTCACTAATGTCACTGGATGCATGGAGTATAGACTATTACAGCTTGGATTGCTTGTCTATACCTTTGGGTAGCCAGGGGGCATCCCAGGTGATTATTTGTCTTGGATTCAACTGTCTTGTTCAATATAGCACAGACTAGAATTTGTTGCTTCAGACGACTACATTCACTATCAATGCTGACTAGACATCCAACTCCATTTAAATTCTATCTGCACTGGCATTTTACTCTGTCATACACTCCAAAAACAATAACTTCTTCTGTCTACACAGCTTTTTCCGTAAACTACAGACTCAATCATACAGTCAATGTACATTATTGTGCTGAAAATCAGTCACTAATGTAGTCTGTACTAATTCTCAGTGGGTTTTTGTATAAAAGGTAACGATTAACACAGGTATAAAATACAATTTATTACACTTAATACAGTACAGTTCAAGAATAAAAATGTGCTGCACATTTCATGGTACAGTAGAAGCTGTGATCAGGAAATGAATGATGATTTGGGAGAGTAAGAGAACAGAAAACAAATTCAGGTAAAAGTTCCCCACAAAAAACTATACAGACACAGTGGTATGACAAGAAATGCATAAAAATAAAGTCCAGTCACACTGTTGAAATATAAAACAGCTATGAAAAACAACACTACACTGTAATGGATACACAAGTAGGACAATTCTTGATATGATGCTATACATGGCTCATGCAATAACAAGAAGCAATTTTACATTTTTACATTACTTTCATACTTACATTACATGTTTTTGTAGTTGACACGAAAAAGTTGCTTGTGCCCGCTGTCAGAGAGTGAGAGAGTTTTCTACTGGAAAAAAGAAACCCACAGGGTGTCTAACTGCGGGCAAGCAGCAGGTGATAAAAATAATATAAGAATATACAGTATAATAATAATAATAATAATAATAATAATAATAATAATAATAATAATAATATAAAAACATGTATATTACAATAATAAACTAAAATGACTGTGCAGTATTTTTAACATTTAAATCTGCAAATACAGTAATATCAAGCCTACTCAGAGGGCAGGATTTTATTGTGAAAGTCTACAACATAGCCTTTGATCCCACATCCTGCCAAATATGACATCACTGTTTGATTTGACAGTGGCTACTGGCTAAAATGGATGGCATAAGGGCAAAAATAGCCAGTGGAGAAAACCATATTGTGGACAAGCTGGATGTTTGAGAGGAGTTTAACGCACTCAGAGACTAGAAGAGTATTTCACTTAGAGATAATTGCAGTCAGGTTTTGGTTCTCGGCTTTACGTGCGCGTGCAAGAGCAGGTTTGCAAAACTGGACCCGTGCAGGACTCTAATTGGGCAGGAGTCACCAACTCAGCATGCAGCTCTTCTGCCTCTCTACAGTGGCTCCCTGTAGCTTTGACAAAAAAATGACATGGAAAAGAATAATATTTTAATTTTCATTTATCACTGTTGTAGGCCTAAAGTGATTCTTTACGTGATTAAAAGTGATTTGTGAAAATCTGTAGCCTATACGCCAAATGAAAAAAAAAAGTTTAAATGGAGAAATGTGTAATATTTATTGTACTTAATCATAAAATAACCATAATGTATCATCAGATATTAAGGAAACATGCTGTGTTGAAATACTGGCTTCCCCAACAACGCTTCAAACGTAACTCAAGGACTGGTAATCACAGCATGGAAAGTCCTGTACATGACTTGTGAACTCTTGTGAAATCTTGCAATTTACAAGGTTGTGAATACCACAAGAGTGAACTCTTCCTGTGAACATGGTAAACATGACCCCATTTGAAAGCAGCTTTAGGCCTGAGTGATTCTGCACACTGCCCGTTTCATGTTTATTAGAGTTCAAATTAATGCCTGAATGAGCAAGAGTCTGTTTATGAGCTGAGAGAAATCATGAATAATATTTAGGAATTAATAGATATTTAATTGAGGTTTAATTCAGCAATATGTTAATGGAGTCTGGTGGGCAGTCACTGAACTCCAGCTCCACGCTGTGTATTTTAGGATCACTGGGCTTTTGTTTTCAGGCTAACAGGATTAGTTTAAATTGACAGACAACAGACTGTCAATGACGAGGCTGATCAACTTACAGTGTAGGACTCATCGTCGCTTTTTATCGTCCAAGTTTAATGTTGCACTTGTAATTTAATACACTGTGTATCGCTCCAAATTGCTATTTGGACTGCAGTACTAATTTTACATTTTCCTCTTTTAATATTTCATCAACTAAAATGTGCATCAGTTGGGTCGGGTTATTGGATGAATATATATCACCTTTGTCTTTCTGGGAGATGTTTTGGCCAATATTTGCAATTTTATTTTGCTAATGTAATGGTCTGCAGAATGAGAGCTGCTGCACTGCGACATATTTTCATCCAGTGGCACATTATGCATCCACTCAGCTGGACCCTGAGCGCACTGAGCTCTTTTCATAGACATCTGTTGTGGTGAATTAAGGATTTATTTCGACTTTCGACAGACAAGGGGGAAAGAGAGGTATCCTAGACTGGCAGAGATAAAAACTTTATTTTGGGGGCACTCTGCGGGGCTGGTAGGTAATAGCGTAGCTGCTTCCAGAAAGAGGACGAGGGCGGCATGGAGCTTGTGCCTTTCCAGGTGACACAGTTTCCAGCCTTTGTGAGAAGCTGCAAGGCCTCTGGTAATGGATCTGATCTTGACTCTTCTGTTGTCTCAGTTTTGATGAAAACCAAGCGAGTCTGCCTCTCCACAAGGGCCTCATGGATGGCACTCAGCACCTCAGATCCTGGACAAGGATCTGGAGAGGTGGGGACCAAAACCACCGTCCGGCTCCGCTCGATGCACTCCAACACTGCCTCCGCTACAGCTGCAAACAACCAGAGTTCAGATTATACATCATATCTCATCATATCTTAAATACAGAGATGGGCTGTCATGGCCATCAGGGCCTTCTCTGCAGGACATGTCAAAATCAAAACCATATATTTTTAAATAATTACATTCATGTGCATCTGAATGTGTCTGAATTCAATTTACTTTTTAAGCTATTACAATATATCCAGAACGAATATGGTTATTTTCTTGTGAGGCAGAGCTGAGATCTCCTACATTATATATCTGAATGCCATCTAAATGCATCACAGCTTCGTGGACCAACACTAGTGGTGTCACGAGCCTTTTGTTGAAGCCTGAAGCTGCTATTTGATTACAACTCTGACTGACCACATAATCAACCAATCAGATTTTGATGTATAGTGACAGAACGCCCCAAGGGCCCTGCAATGTGTCTGCACTAGCCCCCGGTGTTGTCATCAGTTTGCACCTGTGATGTATTGGGAGTAAACAAAGCTAAGTGCTGATATTTATACCTCTTGCCTATTACAAGTGATGGGTGAGTGTTACTTTTTACTCTCGTTAAGAGAGATAAAGTTATTGTGGTGTTTTAGTTTCTACAGCATTGTTTATTGTTCTGGTTTTATCTGATTGGTATTGCCAAAGATTGGGCAGTAGATGGTGATGCTGTGTTTCAGTGCTGATGACGCATGTTGAAAGTGTATGATGCCACTTAATGTCTATTAATAACTCACTCTGAACTACAACTGGCTTAATATTCTGGCTGGGATAGCTGTGGTAAAAAAATTTGGCATATAGGCCAAATTTACATGTTTCATTTTTGCTATTGAACTGAAGCTTTTGCATTGATAATACTGTGGCCACACTCAGATAAAATTGCACGAGCAACTGGTGAACACTGCTATATTAACCGTGGAAGCGTGTTTCTGTGCCATGTGTTGTGCAATCTGGTTGCTGAGTGACATAAATGAAGATCTGATAGTGATGCTGCAGTAGCTGATATA
>JAJHUR010138029.1:0-26654 GCA_027495735.1 Lutjanus campechanus
GGGGAAGACCCAGGACACGCTGGAGGGACTATGTCTCTCGGCTGGCCTGGGAACGCCTCGGGATTCCCCCGGAAGAGCTGGAGGAAGTGTCTGGGGAGAGGGAAGTCTGGGTATCCCTGCTCAGACTGCTGCCCCCGCGACCCGGTTCCGGATAAGCGGGTGAAGATGGATGGATGGATGGATCGTAGTGCGATAGAAAAATGTCTGTCGTACGATATAATCCTCTATTGTTTATATCGTAATTTTAATGTGTGGGCTGTGGTTAGCTCGGCTAATCTAACTGCAGCAACATTACTGATATTTACTCTATTGACGGTATTATTAGCTACAATATTTTGATATTTAGTTTATGCTATATACGAGATCCTACCGGTCAAAGCCTTTTACTTTTTAGTGGGTGGAGGCTCTCCTCCTCCTCAGATGAAGACGGCTCTGTCACATATTTTTATGCTCTAACGCGCAACAGCGTCTGCAATCGCAAAATGGGTCATTTATAGAAGTTAACTTTGAAAAATAATTAAGACATGAGAAAATAACCTTTTAGAATTCAGTTTATGAAGTTTATCATTTATAGTTAGGTTTTATTTAGCTGCAGGCAGACAAAGTCAAAACTAAACGGAATCGGAGTCTCAGCAGGAGAAGACGCACCTGTCTCCCTCTCTCCGCCACACACACACACACCCACCACACAATCAGCACACACACACACACACACCCACACACACACCACACACACACACACACACACACACACACAAGCAGCACACATACACAGACTTTCTCAGCGATGTAGAAGTGTCCTGAAGTGGCGATACGCGCAGGGCGACTGGTCGCTCTGTTGATAGTAATTATAAGCTACATAATATTGTGATATTTAGTTTATGCTGTAGGCAGGATCCTACCTGTCAATGGCTTTTTCTTTTTAGTGGGTAAAGGCTCTCCTCCTTAGATGAAGACGATTGATCAGGTGAAAATGACGGATCAGTCACTGTGATATTTCTCCCTCATCAGATTCTCCCTCCTCACTGAGCTCGTCACTACCATAAACGGTTCAGAAGTTATTTAATGTTTTGTGAAACATGTGAAAGCGTTGCACCGATGGAACGCCATGTGGAACGCCCGGCCTAGCATTGATGCTGCGCTCCGTTTAGCGTCTGTTCCCGTACCACGTGATTACACACACCCAATATGGTCCCTTAGAGGCACCATTCAAGGACCCTCGGAAAGCAGAGAATCTCGCGATTCAGATGCAGTTTACAGCTCGTCGCTATCATAAACCGTTCAGAAGTTATTCAGTGTTTTGTGAAACATGTGAAAGCGTTGCACCAAATACTATATCGCGATATATATCGTTATCGGGATATAAAATTACCTATATCGTGATATATTTTTTTTTCCATATCACACAGCACTAATGCAGTGTGTGAGACTATTGATGTCCTCTCCATGAAAATCACAAAATTCCTCCCACACAGTCCTTCAGAGCCTCATCAGCCTGGACATAGCTGGTTGCCTTTGCACAAGAGGTTTGTAAACAGGCAGGAGATGAACCAGGTTGTGGTCAGATCTGGGGGGTGATGAAGTGTATGCCTCCTTAGTGTTGGCATAACACAGATCCAGTATCTTATTGTCTCTAGTGCAACATGTAACATACTAGGTGAATGTGGGCAGAGTGGAGGATGGAGAGGCATGATTAAAGTCTCCAGAGATAAGAAGGAGGGCCTGTGGGTGCTCTGTCTGCAGCCTGCTTGTGACAGAGTGGAGAACATCGCAGGCTGCATCAGCGTTAGCAGAGGGGGAATATACGCAGCTATCGCGATAACATGCGAGAATTCCCGCGGCAGGTAATATGGCCTCATGCTAACGGCTAACAGTTCAATGTCCCTGCAGCAGAGTTGTTCTTTAATGATGATGTGCCCAGAGTTACACCATCTATCGTTCAGCCCTCCTCCTTTCCTCTTACCACTCTCCCTCGTCCTGTCCACCCGCAGCAGCTTGAAGCCGTCCAGGTCCGCGGCCGTATCTGGAGTCAGCGCAGTCAGCCATGTTTCTGTAAACATCATGATGCTGCACACCCGGTAGTCCCTCTGGTGCCGGGCCAGCGCCGCTAACTCGTCCATCTTATTGGGAAGAGATTTCACATTCCCCATGATGATGGACGGGAGGACGGGTCTGTATCTCCTCCTCCTGGCGCGGCGATCAGCTCCGGCACGGCTCCCCCGTCTCTTCCTCTTCAGCTCACAGGGAATGTCGGGTCTCTTGTGGGGCAGCACCGCGGTGCTACAGAGGGCCAACAGCTGATCCCTACTGTAAATAATAGGGCCATGGCTGCGTACGTCCCCAGACACGGTTGAAAACAGTGAATAAAACAAAAGAAAGACCAGAACAAACAGCGACTTTGGTCTCCATTGTGCACTGATCAATTAAAAAGCACAAACATAAGAATATATTTTTTTTTAAATAATATAAAAGACTAACTAGAACGGAAAAAGCTCAACAGTGAGTGGGAGCTGCTGTAACAAGCTGCCACTAGATGACATAATTATGATATTTATCTGTTCAACCCTTTAGTTGTTCTCTTAAAACTTATTATCTCCTTCCCCCACTGCGCTGCATCACCAAGTCAAATTTCTGTGCACCATACATTTGATGAATAAAGTGATTCTGATTCTGAAAACAGAAACCTGGAGACCCACTTTCAAATAATGATAAACCATCACGACCTGATCAATAAATCTTGGTAAGACTAATTTAATTAACTTAATTTGTGCATAAATTAATGTTCTTCACTATTTTTTACTTCCATTCCCACATCACCTTATTTTATCTTGACTCGACCTGCAACGATTGATTACTAAATTACAGATCAACTATTTTCATAATCAGTTAATCAGTTTGAATAACTGAGTTGTGGACAAAACAGGAAACACTGATCAATATTTTCAGATATTTTATGGACCAAACATCTAATCAATTAGTGGAAAAAATTATTACCAGATTGACATTCATCACATTGTTGTTGCTACTATTACTATTACTATTATAATTATTGTAACATCTAGTATTAGTATTATTATTTACATACAGCTCACATATTTACATGTACTACTGTTCTCTCTGCCTCTGTTCTGTTCTCTCTCTCTTCCACCCCTCCCACCTCCTCTCTTTCTTCCCCTTCTCCTTTTCCCTCTCAAATCCGACCGGTGCCGTCAGGTCGCCGCCCACCATGAGTCATGGATCTGTCCGAGGTTTCTGCCTGTTAAAAGGAAGTTTTTCCTCGCAGCTGTCGCCAAAGTGCTTGCTCATGTGGGAATTGTTTCAATTGTCGGATGTAAATATGGTCTAGACCTACTCTATATGTAAAGTGTCTTGAGACAACTTTGTTGTGAATTGGCGCTATATAAATAAAATTTGACTTGATTTGATTTGGTCACCAGTTGAAAAATAGGCCCAAACATTTGACATGTGACTTCTGTTTTCACATATTTGGACCTATTTTTCATTTGACAAGATTGTGACAGGATTAATTAATTGATTTTCATTATTTTCTGACACTTAATGGACCAAACAACTTATTGATTAGGGTTAGGTGGAAAATTTATTGCCAGATTGATATTTTTCATAATTTTTCACCAGAAACTGATCAATCGTGAAATGGACAGACTGACTGCAATAAATTATTTGCAGCCTTAATCTTGATACATGCTATTACAGACATGTACACACGTTAAATAAATGCATTTAGTCTGAGTTAATACGTAGAACATCTTGTTGGTTTTATTTCCTCTCATCAGGGTACAATACAGAACATTTTAAGATGACTGAATTATAAGAATATAATTAAGATACTGCTAAATTTCTCCCAGTCTTTTATTTATTTGGTGACCCAAATAACATCTCCTGTGACCCACCTGTGGGTCCTGACTCAGCGTTTGGGAATGAAAGCGCTAAAACAACACAAAACATGACAAATCTTACAGTTTTTGAAGTCGGGTCACAGACCATCAGCATCGAGCCTTCCTGGCCTTTGTATTGCAAGAAAAAACATTAATATTCGTGGTTGTTTACCATCTCGTGTGGTTGGTTTGTCAATAATGTGGTACATTAACAGTTATTGTAACATGGAGCACTATGTGAGCCCTGAGTTTTACACACACAAACGGTGTCCTGCCAGTATACAGCCTGATAAAATACATACATGTTGTCCATCAGAGGTAATATTGTTGACTCTGTGTAGTCTGCTGGTAAAAGATTTCATCCAGAATTCAACTGTCACGACTGCAAACATCACACAGAGAAAAAGAATCACTGTGGGGCGCCGAGTGTGATATTAGGGCTCCACAATGGTTCTCTGTTTATTTTTTACAAATTCCCAACAGGAAGAAAAATACACACATACATGAGCCCAGAAAAATAAAGCCAATCATTTACTTTCCAAGTTTTTATTATTAACTTTTGATTTATTTACAAAGCAAACAGCACAGTCCTTTACATAATCAATCTTTTTGGACAACAAACAGATGCTGCGATGTGATGAGACGTGAGACATCAAACTGAAGAGTTTCTCTCCTCCACTTCTACAAAAATCCACACTTAGTCTTTCAAATGAAAAACAAAGGCTTTCAAATAAGTGTAATTACTTCAAGCGACTCCCGCCTCCTCATTTCAGACCACAAACTGAACAATTCAGAGGGAACAGATGTTTCATTTTCATTACTTTTCCTTTTCATCTAGAATTAACTGTCCTATAAACAAACACTGTTCTGTGCTCGCACACTGTGCCTGATATTTTGGTTTAATGAATTTTGATTGTGGGTAAAATACATGATAATAATAATGTTTTCACATTATTACAAACTTATGTAAAAAAAGAGTCAGTTCTTTTTTTAACAATGTAATTATAACAGGATAGTTAGAAGGATTTTCCCCCCGCATGTTTTGACATTTGTATGTTGTAATAATGTGAAAATATTGTTTGTTCATGTTATAACTCCTTTTTTTTGTGGGCTGCGTTCAACCCCAACAAACGTAGCAAAATGTATATATTTAAACAGAAGCAGTGGTGTGTTGAACACCGTGCTCTGTTCACAGGTGCACTGCGACACCTTTTTAATACGGACATGTTTATATACACGTCGCTGCTGATTGGGTAACACCTGTGGTACGCCCACCAAACGAGACAAAGCGTATCTCAAAGTCTGCTGGTCACAGTTCTGTGGAAATGATACTAGCTGCCAAACATGTTGAGTCTAAACTGAGTGATTCTGATGTAGGTCTGTACGAGAGCAGCGTAAAGGTTTCTGCACACACAAAGTTTGAAAGACTTTGCATTGGGATTGTAAGAAAGAAATAGTTATCATGACATCCACAATGTCAGCCTCAAACCTTTAAACAGCAAAAAAAAAGAAAAAGAAAAAGAAAGAAAGAAAAGAAAAGAAAAAAGAAAAAACCCTAAATGATTTTCTGTGATGTTGGTGATAATGGCGAGCAGACTGCGAGTGGCTGCAGGCTGACGGGAGCCGACAGCACAGAGGCAGAGTGGACTTTTCCCTGTGGATGAAGTGGATGATGTATGGAGACTTTAGTCCGTTCAGACAAGTCATTGTCAACACTTAACAGGCTAGAACACACACATTCACACACACTCAGTAGTCTATATGTTCACATGCACACACAGGCACACAGAGCTGGCTGTACAGGCTGCTCAGAGCGTACAAAACACACACACACACACACACACACACACATGCTGAGAGAGGAGGAATATGTGAGTGTGTGTGAGCAGATACTGTCGGTGGTCGTGTTTCTATGTGATCGAACAATTAAAAAGATAAAGTGGACAGAAGGATGACAGATACTTAAAAGACTTGTTCAGGATTTTTGAAGCGGGTGAAGTCAGTGTATGTTGGTCAGTTCAGCCCATTTTAAAACACCAAAGTCACACAACAACAACACACACACACTAACTGATTGAGGCAGTAGTGGACCAGCAACTCTCATGTTCTGTGAGGTAAAATGTTTTTGTGAATGGAGTTTGGTTGATTTGCGAAGAACAGTGGTTTAAATATAACATACACTTTAATGGATGTTTATGCATCTTTAATCTGTTGTTGCTGACTCTGTCCACAGCAGGACATTAGCTCAGCTTCCTACACCAGTACTCCTGCTGCTTCTCCAAACTGAGGCCGTGTTGACCCCGTGTTGTGGAGAAGAACCTCATGGAACCACACTGCAGATAATGTGAACTGTCCCTTTAAGCCTGTTTATGTTACAGTGATATCTGTGATATGTATGATAGGGTCAGTCTGTGAATGTTCACTTTGAGGAGACGTCATCTGACATCATCAAAAATGATGCAAAGTGACATAAAAGACTGAAAATGAAACCAGGGGAGTGTTTCATCAAAGTGAATCAAAGAGATGTTAACTGACTTTTATGAACTTGAGCAAATCTGTTGTTTTAAGGAAGACGAGAACAGCCGTGCTCTTATCTCAAGATAACCAGATAATCAACCAGGTATCATGAGAAAACAAAAGGCTGTTTCCTCTTATTAATTATAATGTTCAGAGATCAGGAGCACCATGCCAGCGTGTACACACAATGTCCTGAACAACTGATTTCAGCTGGAAACATCCAATCAAAGAGTCTCTGTTATTGATCAACACATTAGACTGTAACAGCTTCAGTCCATCAGGCACAGCAGTGTCACGTTACAGCTGTGCCACACCCACTGCAGCTGATTCTACACAATGCTTGTAACTGACCCTTTGCTAAGCCCCGCCTCCGAACAGCAACTGTCCAATCATAGGTTAGCAACCATAACTAGGTCTGTCAAGCTTTCCGAAGGGTAAATTCTACCAGCAGCAACGAATCATGTCACAGAAGCACGGCGAGTCCATTTTCACGTCAATTAGCACCAAGTAGATCCAGTGGGTTGGATGTCAAGACACAGAAAAACCAAGAGAATCCTGTCAGATTTCAAAATAAGACACCATGCAGATTTGCAATCATAAAAACAGACAAATAAGAAGAATCTATTCAACTCTATATCCTTCTAACCCATGGGAGAAGCACAAAAAGCAGAGAAAGAGACCAAATCAGCAACATCAGATGAGCAAAACACTCTGCTGGGATATGCAGCTGTGTGGAGGCCGGATCAAAAATACGATGCAGACGTGTTGTGTCCAAAGACTTCAACATGTAGAAACTTCAACAGGCAGAAAGTTTATTGTATCCTTCTGCTAGAGGTAACATCTAGATAATTCCCTTACGGTTGCCACCATCTTGTATAATATGGGATCGTCTCATACTGAAAAATAAATGCATTAATAATAAATGTCCTCTCAGCCTGTATTACACTTCCCACATCCATGAGCATGCTCGCTGTCCTTCACACCTTCACTGAATCAATAATTCTGCATTTTCGACTGCACCTTACTCTAATGTAGTGTTACTCAGAGTTTTTACCGCAGAGCTCTCAGAGTACCACCATTAAGACCGATGTTTAAATACAGCAGCGTTGGTCGAGCTGGTCCAGCAGGGGGAGGGTTTATTCCTTATAAAGAAGATTATTTATTGTTGACTGTTGTCAGTCAGAGACTATGCAGCAGGCTGATACTGACACAGTTATTAGATTGGATCTATCTCATAGTTCAAGTATATTCAACTGAAATTTTGTACTATTTAAATGCTTTTAAATTTTAATCGATTCCTCAGTTTACCACTAGAAGGAGCTTGAGTATCACAAGTGGTTCAGGTACCATAGATGGAGAATCTGGGCTCAATTGCTTCAACTACATTTTCACAAACAAGTTAAATCAACATCATCATCATCGTTGCCCTGGTTAGAGACAGGCAGAAACACAGTTTATTAAACCCTTACCACAAGATATCAAGCTTTGTTATCTTGAAATAACAAAATAATTGACTCAATATCTCGAGATAACAGCATAAAAAATTCATTGCGAGCATGGCTGTTCTCAGCTTCTGTAGTTTTTGTTGGAAAAACTTGCAATAATTCTTTTACAAAGACACAAACAAAAAGTAAAACAATAAAATTTCATAATTTTTCAACTTAAAGGAGAAATATGTAAGACCCTTGCGTTCAAAAATGAGAACTGCAGTCCTGATACAGAGTTGTAGCCATATTCGGTGTATTATATCAGTCGAACTGAGTAGTTTCCCCTCCACCGTCAGTCGATCAGCTGTTTATAACTGTCAGTTGTCTGTTGATGTAAAGTTCAGTCTGTTATCTTGAAAATGAAAAGCCCACTGCTCTGAAAACAGTGTTTCACTGCTGCCATTAACAGTTTGCTCAATTTAACAGTTATAAACATCTACTCCTTCTAAAAGATTATTTATGATTTATTATGACTCATAAACAGACACTGACTCATTCAGAGAAACATTTTGCATTAATCTGAACTCTAATTAACAAAAACAGATGTTCCAAAGGAGAACGCTGCGGCTGCAAAGTTGTTGTTGGAGAAACCAGTATTGTTTTTACACGTTTCTCGTACATGTCAGTCATTTAATGACTTAATACGGTAAATAAATTACATATTTCTCCTTTAAAACATAAACAGTCTGTGTGTCTGTTATCAGGCTGTGACCAGTTTTAATGGTTCAAACTGCACTGGAACCAAAGTTGGACTGATGCAGATCCAAAACTCCAAAACAGTAAGAGTGATAAAATAATTCATATGTTCATTCACATCCATGATTTTTCTCATTTCAGATTCACAACTTTGGTCTTTACAGGTTGAAGGGATCCACATGAAACCCACTCAACAGGTCGGCTTCAGGTTAGTCTGCCAATGTAAGAAAAAAAAATCTGTTGTCATGGCGACAGAGAAAACACAAAAATATTTGAAAAATCACATTTCCACATGTAAACGGTGAAAAGGCAAACAAGCCGCTCTGTAGAAGAGAACCTCATTAACATCGAATTTGTCAAAATATACTGTATATTTATATATATAGAAATATAAATACAAACAGGCAATAAAAATAAAAAATAAAAAGGCTCTGTGTGCCGCTGTGATCCATATTCCTCCCAGTGTATGTACAATCAAGGCTTACAAAGCTCATAAATTCAGGGATTAAATCACATACCGACACCTCCTCCACCTGCGCTCCCTCTTTCATCCATCAGTTCATCTCCTCACGTGCATTTAATCATCATCATTTCACTTTTACTCCACCTTATACACATTAATCTGTATCATTTATCCGTCTGCTTCACAGTCGTGTTTCTTAAACACTCCTCCATCCATCTGCCCATCCATTCTTCCTCCTGTTTTACTCCATCTTGGACATCTCAAACTTAGTCGTCATGGTTTCCTGCAACAGAAAACACATCATCACCCTGAAGAACCTTTTTCTTTTACAGTAGTAGTAGTAGTAGTATGAATCACGATGCGTTGCATCCTCAATTTTCTGTATTACTGCACATGGCTACTTTTTCATCAACAAATACAAGTAGTCAGAAAAATATGAACTTTTGATAATCAGACAGCCGCCCCTCTCGCCCAGCGCGTATGCCCTGATGGCCCACCTACAAAACATGACAATATCTCACTAAAAGCTTCACCTTTTCAGACCAAAAAGGATCACAGTGTCTGGGGAGCTGACGTTAGCTGCCAGTCTGCAACACAGTGTGGCTGATGTTAGCAGGGCTAGCGGCAGCAGCTGCTCTGCATGCAGATTAATGTCCGTGTCTGTGCTTAATGAGGTCACACATCACTCCAATCGAGTGGTTATGTATCACATTATTCTGTCACAGCCTACATTCAACTTTATTTAAATTTTCTTTATCAGAACACTGCCAAACCGCACTGGTTTTTTACGAGCTGTCATCTGTCCGACTCTGCTGATATAAACATCTGGCGTTACCTTGGCGATCAGGGCGTACACGCTGGGCGAGAGAGGCTGCCATCTAACGGTGCTGCAGCCCTGATCAGTGGCGAGTGGCTGCATAAAATCTTGTCTTGTTTTTAATCCCATGTTGTTTTTAATGCCACACTGTAAAGCACTTATGTTCTGTATGAAAGGTTCTTTATAAATAAAGGTTATTAATATTATTGTTATTATAATTTAGACCCTGGTGTTATATTCATGTTTTCATTGTCAACACTTGTATCCTTCATCCTTCCACATCTCCTCCTCTGTCCACCCCCCCAGTGACATTGTTAAGATAATTCCTTTTGTTGCAGATATGATGGATGAAAAGCACAAACAGACGAGTGACAGACAAAATCATCGTTGACATGAAGAAGCCAATTTGTCCAGTTTTAACAAGAAGTCTGTCCTGTAGGAGAGCTGCCTCTGCTGCCTCTGGGTTTCAATACTCATTTAGCATTTTAGGCAGTTTGATGGAGAAATGTGTCAGGTAGGAAAACCTTTTTTAAATGTCAACAAGCTCTTTCATTTCTCCCCATCTCTTCCCTGACAGAGGTATGTGTGGTTATTTAATTACATCAGAGTCTGGCTAAAACTTATGAAAGATGGACAGAGATTGGAAGGAAAATCATTAATTTCTCTTAAGTTACCTCCTTAAAATGTAACTTAAAGCGATATTCCATTTTGCCAGAATAACCCACTCACTATGTACCCTGAGAAGCAGGGTAGCAGCCTCATCCAGTACAATGGCAGTGAATGGTGACCACCGTAACCACTCATCCAGACGGACTGATCCTGCTTGTGTGGTGTAATCCAAGTGTCCACGAGCCGCGACATTAAAAATGAACCGCAAAAGACGGCATTTACGCCATGTTTTTAGCAGAAATATCAGCTGTAGCATGTAGCCGGTAAGATGTAAACATGGCGTCGATCTCGCGAGACTTCCGCACGTGCGCCATTAAGATATACGTATACGAAGTGATGGAGCAGGATGGAGACATTTTGTGTTTGTTTTGTGTTCTTTTTTTAACATTTTATCCGTGGTCACCGTTCACTGCCATTGTACTGGATGAGGCTGCTACCCTGCTTCTCAGGGTACATACTGAGTGGGTTATTCTGACAAAATGGAACATCGCTTTAAGGAAGAGCTCTGGGGAGCTGAAATAAGTTGGTTTCTGGATGCTAACTTGGGTTTATTGCTGTTACTGCTTGTACTAATAAACTCTTTAACATCAGACTCTGCTTGCGTCGACTATTTTCTGTATTTCTGAGACACCAACAAGAAGTTTTCAAGGTGATTTTGATTAACTGTTGGCAAGAAATCCAGACTTGTTCCTGGTCCAAATCTGGACATTTTTGAGGGCCAACAGTAGTGACATCACAGATAGTGTGAACATCACATTAATCCCACTAGAGGTGAGATGTCAGTTTGGTGGTTTGTCAAAGACGCTCACGAAGCAACACAGAGCAAAATAATCACTGCAGGAACATCAGATAGGTTAGATCTCTGTGTTTAACTACATTATCCTAAAATGGTTTACAGTCAGAACTGAAAATGACGACAGAAATAAATATGTTTGCAGATTTGACATGTATTATAGTCAGTTGCTTACCAGGAACGTGTCACGTGTCCAGCTGCTTGAGGAAATTATTAAACCTCTTAAAAACCTCCTGAATTGCTTTGGTCTGAGAACCCCAGAGTGAGAGAGTAAGACCGTCAGAAAGTATAAAGTAAGTAAGAAACAGACAATGTTTGTTTTGGAATAAGGTACTGGTGGTGTGCCAGGGGTCAAACCCGACAGGCTTTTCCCTGTCGTCAGACTGACTTTCTTCTGTCTCAGAGGTCGTGTTCAGTCTCACTGCTTTGGTCTGAATCTGTGAGATAACTAAATAAACAGCCAAATAACAGCTGGAACACAAATGTGGCACGAGGAACTAAAAGTCTCCAACAAAAAATATTTTTTATTTGAAAAATGACGGTCTTTAAAGGACTCCATTTATTTTCTTCAGAACTATATTGTCTCATTTACATTTATGTATATGTTACTTGCCTCATGCATTTATTTGATGTATTTCATGGGCCTATTTATTTATTTTTTTATTAGTGAGCTGCGACAATTAATTGACTTGATTGATTAATCGATTATTTATTGACTATTAAATAAATCACCAACTGTTTTGATAATGGATTAATCATTGTGTCTTTTTTCAGAATGTCCAAATTCTCTCATTTAGTCCTGATCAACAACGAAACCAAAACAGCTAACTGATTCACTGAGAAATTAATTGTCAGATTACTCAACAATAAAAATCATCCTTAGCTGCAGCTCTAATATTGATCTATATTGCTTTCCATACGTGAAGGTGGATGCTGCACATGGTCAGTCATCATGATTAATTACATAATTTGTTATCAAAGGGATAATGGGCAGGTTTATTGTCTGATTTCTCCCTAATTTACCAAGAGAACATTACATAATCTGCCATAAAGACATGAGGGCCTTAAAGTAATCATTTCCCCTTAATTTCATCCTTTAATAAGGGAGATTCATTACGTTGTTATTGTTCAGTCCCACGTCAAACAGCCTGCAGTTTCAAACACAAGATCACTGATGTGATTCCAGCTACAACAAGTGCATCGAACAGATCTAAAGGAAGCAGCATTTTAATCTGAGCCAATCAAAGCCTCTCCTCCTTTCTTTGGTCCTCTTTTTATTGACTCTTTCTTTACAGACTGTAAAGACTGTAAAGGACATTCCAGCCTGCAAGTACTTAATATTTTCTATGGATTTTAATATTCCTCCTTGTTCATACAGCAGCTTACATAAGAAATTGATTTTACATAAGAGGCACTTTGTTGATTGCTGGATCACTTAAAAAGGTTCAGCTCGGAGATCAAAGAGTAAATAATCTGGAAAATGCTCCAGAAAACAGTCACAGACAGAGATCAGCTAAATCACAAATAAATAATAAATATCTCATGTCTGATAAAATAGATTCTGACTCATTTGAACGGTTAAAATAATCATAGCTTCTTATATTTTGTACACACACACACACACACACACACACACACAAGCACATCACTGTCACATTGTTCTGCTCGCCATGACAACAGAGAAGAGGATAAACAACAATACCATGTAACCGTGGCAACAGCTGCTCTCTATAAAGTGTTTGTCACCCTCTGCTGCTCACAATCAGAACTACATGTATAATAAACAAGTGTGTGTTTGAGTGTGTGTGTTTGAATATGAGTGTGTTCCCCGCAGACACATAAAAATCTCGTGTCAGATTTTTTAAATAGTTTCTTTCAGTAAAACAAACTATTTGTAGCAAAAATGCCTCACTTGTGTTTAAAATGCTAAAAACGTATGTTATGATCAACTCTGTTGATATTTTATTACTGCCATCATTTTCTCTTCCTCCTCAGTGTTTACATGTTTCTGAACACATTTAAATCTCTGCAGGAGCTGAAAAGGTTTAGAGCTGCACCTAGTGATTGTTTTTATCATCTGTTGATTATTTTCTCTTTTAATCAATAATTAATCAATTAGTGGTTTGGTCTATAAAATGTCAGTAAATGATGAAAAATGCTGATCACTGTTTTCCAGAGTCCAAGATGACATCCTCAAATGTTGTTAAGCCCAAAACACAAAGATATTCAGTTTACTGTCATAAGAAAAATAAAGAAACCAGAAAATATTCATATTTGAGGATCCAAAATTAAAGAATTTGGATATTTCTTAGTAAAAAATGACTCAAGACAGTTAATCAATTATCAAAATAAATGGCAATTAATTTCATAATCAATTAATAATTGATTAATTGTTGCAGCTCTAAAAGGTTTTTTTCTTATAGTAAAAGGAGATAAACGATAAAAAAAAAGGAGCTCCTGCCAGCAGCTCTAATCCTGTTAACAATGAATCTAAAATAAAAACTGTGAAAGCAGGTAAAAGCTGATCTTCTTTCTTTTGCATCATTCAGTTTCACACTCATGTTGGAACTTTATGATGTTTTTACATTACATGCAGCAGCAGCACCAGAGGAGCAGAGATCACAGATAAAACCATGAAAACACCTCTGCACATGAATGTTCTGACGAGAATCTATAAGGTTTAATCTTACTGATGACATCATAGTTTAAGACCTACCTCATCAGAGTCCAGCAGGGGAGGCAGGGCGCTGTGAGGAGGAGAAAAAAAAAAGAAGACTTTCAGTATTGAAGATTTGAATGATTATTAATTTATGATAATCTCTCAACATGCTGTCTGGATACTGATGAAGACTTACACATCTGCCATAGATGAAGGGATGTTCTCCTCGACCCATTTCAGATCCTCATCCTGGAAAATCAACAAACGGGTGTTTAAATACAATAATAGTAATTTACTCTCCAGGAATTGATTTAAAGTGATTCCACTTTGTGAGAATAAGCCACTCAGTATGTCCTCACCACTATGCCGATGTGATGATGGGTGAAGATCTTCAGTTCACCAAACAATCCTGGAGTTTTAGGAGAAACAGGGTAGCAGCCTCATCCAGTACAATGGCAGTGCTACCGGCTACATGCTACAGCTGATATTTCTGCTAAAAACATGGTGTAAATGGCGTCTTTTGTGGTTAAATTTTAATGTCGCGGCTCGCGGACACTTGGATTACACCACACAAGCAGGTTGGAGACATTTTGTGTTTGTTTTGTGTTTTTTTTTTAATGTTTTATCCGTGGTCACCATTCACTGCCATTGTACTGGATGAGGCTGCTACCCTGTTTCTCCTAAAACTCCAGGATTGTTTGGTGAACTGAAGACCTTCACCCATCATCACATCAGCATAGTGGTGAGGACATACTGAGTGGGTTATTCTCACAAAGTGGAATATCACTTTAAAAAATGATGATGATCAATGACCTTCCACATGTTTAAAGACACGTTTTACCACGTTCAGTCTGGATCTCAGGAAAGATTCAATCGAAAACTGAACTGATGAAGCTTCTTGGATGAAGGCGAAACATCTTCAAAAGACATTTAAAACAAGTCCAGTTGCTTTCGATTTAATCTTTCCTGAGATTACAAAGACCTGGACGAATGAGAACATTCACGGACTCAGTCTGGATAAAAATTAAGAGCTGAAGATCTGAACTGCAGCTGTTCTAACAGAACTGTGTCATGTGATCGAGTTTCTCTGAAAACAGTTTGGATTTTCAGAAAATGAGGAGATCAGTTTTCACATTAAAGTTCAAATTATACTTTTCACATTAACATGACAAAACATTTTACTGACACTCACCACTTTGTTGACTTTGGCCGAACCGTTGGTCTCATTTTTCATGCCCCTCATTTTCATCCCCTCTGGAGACACACAGGAGTGAGACACAAAGGAGTGAGACACAGGAGTGAGAGACACAGGAGTGAGACACAGGAGTGAGACACAAAGGAGTGAGACACAGGAGTGAGACACAGGAGTGAGAGACAGGAGTGAGACACACAGGAGTGAGAGACAGGAGTGAGACACACAGGAGTGAGAGACACAGGAGTGAGACACAAAGGAGTGAGACAGGAGTGAGAGACACAGGAGTGAGACACAGGAGTGAGAGACAAGAGTGAGAGACACGAGTGAGAGACAAGAGTGAGAGACACGAGTGAGACACACAGGAGTGAGAGACAGGAGTGAGAGACACAGGAGTGAGAGACACAGGAGTGAGACACACAGGAGTGAGACACAGGAGTGAGAGACACAGGAGTGAGAGACAAAGGAGTGAGAGACACAGGAGTGAGAGACACAGGAGTGAGACACAAGAGTGAGAGACAAGAGTGAGAGACACGAGTGAGACACACAGGAGTGAGACACACAGGAGTGAGAGACAGGAGTGAGAGACACAGGAGTGAGAGACACAGGAGTGAGACACACAGGAGTGAGAGACAGGAGTGAGAGACACAGGAGTGAGACACACAGGAGTGAGACACACAGGAGTGAGAGACAGGAGTGAGACACAAAGGAGTGAGAGACAGGAGTGAGACACAAAGGAGTGAGAGACAGGAGTGAGACACAAAGGAGTGAGACACAGGAGTGAGACACAAAGGAGTGAGACAGGAGTGAGAGACACAGGAGTGAGACACAGGAGTGAGAGACAAGAGTGAGAGACACGAGTGAGACACACAGGAGTGAGACACAGGAGTGAGAGACACAGGAGTGAGAGACACAGGAGTGAGACACAGGAGTGAGACACAAAGGAGTGAGACACAGGAGTGAGAGACACAGGAGTGAGACACACAGGAGTGAGACACACAGGAGTGAGAGACACAGGAGTGAGAGACAAAGGAGTGAGACACACAGGAGTGAGAGACACAGGAGTGAGAGACACAGGAGTGAGACACAGGAGTGAGACACAAAGGAGTGAGACACAGGAGTGAGAGACACAGGAGTGAGAGACAAAGGAGTGAGAGACACAGGAGTGAGAGACACAGGAGTGAGACACAGGAGTGAGACACAGGAGTGAGACACAAAGGAGTGAGAGACACAGGAGTGAGAGACAAAGGAGTGAGACACAGGAGTGAGACAAGAGTGAGAGACACGAGTGAGACACACAGGAGTGAGAGACACAGGAGTGAGACACACAGGAGTGAGAGACAAGAGTGAGAGACACAGGAGTGAGAGACACAGGAGTGAGAGACACAGGAGTGAGACACAGGCAACTTTAACTCTCTTTGGTGTGCATATAATCCCGCCGGCATCGCCGCCCGCGAGATAATGACGAGACCACAGATATGTGGAAGTGACACAGAGCAGCGGAGCAGACAGTGACTGTTGGTCTTGAAGGGAACCACAGATCCGCGGAAGATCTCGCGAGATTGATCATTTTAACATCATGTTGAACTACACTAATCTCGCAAGAAATTCAAATTAAGGGTTCCCTTCCAGACACGAGCGAAGAAAACATTTGAGGGTTCCCCAAACTCTATAACACAACATTAAAAGCAGACAACAATCTCGCCAGTGAACGTTATGCATGACGAAATGTGAACAGTCAGGTTGGGTCATAAGATTTGTGAATCATATAGTTTATGAACTTAAGATATTTCCAGAGCTAATGTTAGCTAGCTGTTTGTATATCAGGCGGACAGGTCGTAGCAGTTGTGGCGCTGTGCTTTGCCTCTCTGTGCTCTACCTCGCGGTGAGTCCGGGATTAATTTCTTATCATGTGAAGGCTCCTTAAATAAAGTCACCAAGCTGCTACTCTGCACATTGTGGCATCCAGGAACACACATGCATGTGGTGGATGAGGCAGAACTGGTTAGACAGCAAGCAGCAAACTATCATCAGCTTTATCTGTGAGTCGTGAGCGAGCAGGAGAACCGCCGAGGATACTGCGCTGTACGTTTTTATACCGCTGGAGCAGCAGGGGCGGGGTTATGCTAATGAAGCTGTGATACGCAGCACGGCTTCCATTTCAGAGCCGCCCACAAAATCTTGAACACAGAAATCTTGAAACACATTCTGAAGTCCAGCTTCACAATTCAATTCTAAATAGTTAGGAGGCTTTTTACACATTTTGAGCGAAACATTTATGACCTTTATAATGTGTTTAGAAGAAAATGTCCAAATTCACTTTACACGGTCTTTAAGTCAGATTTTACTGTACTTTATTACACAGCATTCATTAAATACTTGATTCTACAGCATTCTGAGGTCTGTTATTTCTGTGCAACAGACTGTTGTTACAGACGCAGCTCTGATCACAGACTCTGGAGGAGCAATAAAATCATTTTTAAATCAATATTTTTTGTCAAATTATTGAGTTTTTGGAAAGTCACTGTACATTATCACTAAACAACCAAAACTATTCAGTCTGGGGGAGTTTAATTATGAAAGTTATGAAATGTCTTCAGCATTTTATCCAAATCCAAGCACTTTTCAAACACTGAAAACATTAAATTAAGTTCAAGTGTTTTCAAGAACCCTGTAACTGAATGACTAACTGACCAACTAACTAACAGACTAAGTAAACAGTTAACAAACTAACTGAATAATTCAGGAGGAAGTGAAGTGGAGGTCAGACAGAAATAACATGGTGAGGTGAAGGGAGGAGGCAACAAGTATGTAGAGAAGGTAGAAAGAAGAGGAGGGAGGAAGTAAAGGAGGAAGGTTTCTGACCGAAAGCCTCATTCATCATGGGCTCCTTCTCCTCTTCCTCACTTTCTTCATCCAACAGAGGACTGAAAGCATACCTGACAAAGACAGAGAGATAAACAGGATTTACTTTACTGTTAAAAACAAACTGTCAAAAAAGAACCCTGATACCTCCTTCCCCCCTCCCCCACCCTACCTCTGGTTATTGGCTGATGGTCGCCATAGGAACATAATGACCAATAGGATGGTGGAGAACAAGAAGCGCCAGAACGCGTCATCTATCCACAGCTCCCTCCAGTCCTACAGACACAGAAAGACGTTATTAATGAAAACACTTCAGAAGCATTCACAAATCTTCATTTGTGTCTCCGGCGGCCTGAATATCTCCTGACAGAATTTAGAGAACATATCAGAGAACATTCAGTGTTAGTAGAACCCAGTCACACACTTCAAATGTCTATTTATGCTCAAATATTCGAACAAAAGGAGTTCATATAAAGTTCAGACCAATAACACTATGGATGAAGAAAAAAAATTCTGGTTAAAAAAAATTGAAACAGCAAATCGGTTTGGAGAGAGATGTGTTCATAATGAAGCTTTCAGCAGAACTGTCGTCCGTTTAACATATTTTATAACATACTATCTGACAAATAATCATTAATGAATATCTTTCTTGGTCACATTTCATTTTATTTTCACTGAATTTTCTCAGTCACTGTACAGCTACTATTTTTACTTTGAGCTGTATGAAATGAACATGATGCCGTTGTTGCCGTTGGTAGTTTTATTGGAGTTGAATCATTGTTAAGTAGTTATTGTAGTTTTTTTAGTGATTTTGTCTCATTTTGTGCTAAAAAACAAACTCTTACAGAAATAATTGCAAAGTTTTTTGTTTTGTTTTTTGTCCCAAGCTAACATTGTTTTTTTAGCTAACCTGCACTGGTATGTTTTGGTAAAATACAAGTTAAATGAAAACCAGCACTGTCCTGTACTGGTTAGAAAAGACTAAAATCGACTAAAACTACATTTCAGATGACTAAAATATAACTAAGAGTAAACTGTACTATAGTCAAAAGACAATGACTAAAACTAAATCTAAATTTGTTGTCAAAATGAACACTCGAAGAGTTTAAGAGCAGATTTAACACTGAAACTTTCTAACAAACCGAGTTGTGTTCACAGTTTAATCTTAAACCCAGTGGATTTCATCAGAAATCTCAGGGACTTACAGTCTGACATTTAGTCATCCTGAAGGTCTTGGTGGTCCAAATGATGAAGATGACCGACGCTGAAACACAAACACGTACAGACTTTTAGTACGTGAACTGGATTTGCCAATGACAGTAAAATAACAGTAACAGGTTGTTTTGTCGTACCTATGACAGCGAAGATGAGCGTGTTGGTAAAGTGTCTGTAGAGAGAGAGCTTAACCACGTTCCTCCTCAGCCTCAGCAGCTTCATCGTCTGAGCCAGACTCACAAAGATGTGACGACAGTCAAGGAACATCAACAGCTAAAAGGAACACTGCCAGCTGGAGGAACTGGTCTCCAGTCTACAATCACTGTGATCAGTGCTGATTAATGAAGATGTGCTCTTTGACAAACGTGTAGTGATAAACACGTCTGATGTCATATGATTACAATTCTGTTTATATTCATGTATGTTAAAAATGTATCTGAATATTAAACAATAAAATCCTCAAATCTGAAAAATTTACAAAAAAAACACCTCATCATGACAGACTAGTTTACAAAGTTCAAATAAACAAAATCGTGTCTGTGGAACCAAAATTAATTTTCAAATAAAAGGGTTAGTTGTTTGTTTGATCTTCTTCTTTGGTGGCATTTTAAAATATTTTCCTTTCACTGATCATTCTGGAAAAAGTCTTGTTTCCTATCTGTTCTTGAGTGAGATAAACATGCTGATGTTAAGAAAACGGCAGCCATCATGAAGGTTTGTTTATATGTACGGTGTCAACATGTCGAGTCCCCATCGGTCACAGAACTGGTTACATTGTGTGCAACAGTAGAAACTGGAGTCCTCAGTCTCTACTGACCACAGTGTTCAGAGACCTGTGACCTATGAGTCTGTCAGCCACCACAGAAGAAGAGAAAACATGGAGGAGGAGGAGGAGGAGGAGGAGGAGGAGGAGGAGGGTGAACTGGAGCAGGAGGCATCTCAACCAGGCTGGAATTTTATTTAAACCTGTTAACCTTAAAACCTGAAACATTGTTCTCATGTGGAACCTTAAAGCTTCTGTTTTAAAGAAAGTTAGTTTTACTGTTAAAGTTCAAGAGCTGTTTCATGTGAGGCAGCAGAAGAAATGTCCAATTGTGAATATTTTGGGTAATATTTTAATTGTGATGTGATTTGTGACTGTTTACTAGAGGAAAGGATCATTTTTACATCATTATTCTCATTTTCATTGAAAAACACATTAAAATGATGATGTGTGTTATTTCTTCAGGGCTCTGAAAGATGTTTTGTTTTCTGAAGTCTAAAGACTGATTTAAAATGATATTTTGACACATTTCACCTTTAACAAATATTGTACATCCTGTGGTTTGGAAATTTAAGTAGACCAGATTGTGATTTTCATAAAATTCAGATTAACTGTCCAGCACTATGACGCAGTTGTTTTTGTTTGTATGGAAGCTCTAAAAATATTGTAGTAGTATGGCATGGTTATTTTAAACCATTTCTGAATTGAATTTATACAAAATTATGTTACTGTGTAATCTACAGTCGGGCTGTCATGAATCTCCAAATCCACGATTCGATTCAATTTTTGATTTAAACATGTAGAGTGCTTAACAAATTTATTAGACCACCACCCAGTGTAAGGTTTACGCCACAGCTGCCCTAAATTAACAGCATTGGTAATTACCAAAATCATTTTTTATGTTTCTGTGATGGCTAATACACCAGTATGTAGAAGCTCTTTAACCAAAATGATATTTTTGATGCTAAAATATAATTATTGTTATCCATTAATTTTCAAATGTACTGTTTTACAAAAAATCTGATAAAATAGTAAAGCACATTATTATGTCTTGATTAAGATGTCAAATTATAGTTATTTACTTGCATTCCTGAACAGAAAAAATAGTTTTAGTGGTTGAATGTTATGCTTGAGGTGAATTCAGTTTGAAATTCCTCATTCCTGTTCAAAATGGTAAAACGTGGAGAGCTCACTGAAAATGAAAGAGTCCACATTAAAGCTCTTCATGATGCTGGATGGTCTCTGAGACAAACAGGGACAGACATAAAGTGTCCTCAGTGTGGTCAAGTATGATTTGGAGTCAACTGCCGAGACTGCTACTTACAAAATGCACCAAGGAAGAGGCAGGAAACGAAAGTTAACTGAAGCAGATGTCAGACACCTCAAGATTTGAAGTACTAGAGACAGAAGGAAGACCACAGCTGATCTTCAGGCAGAGATACATGCTTCTAGATCAGAGTCTGAGAAAGTCTCCAGAATGACCAGAAGCAGACGACTGACAGAACAAGGCTTAAAGGGAAGACTAGCTACTAAGAGACATTATTGAGGCCTGCAAACATCCAGAAACACCTCAGATTAGCCAGAGAGCACAAACACTGGACTGTTGATGACTGGAAGAAGGTCCTCTGGACGGACGAGTCCAAGTTTGAACTCTTCAGTCAGCATCGTCGTGGTTAAGAAAAGCTGGAGAATGTTTTGGTGCCAGATGCACTGAAACCCACAGTGAAACACGGTGGAGATTCCATTATGGTATCGGGTTCCATTTGTGGAAACAGCGCGGGGCAAATGAGTGAAAATAGACGGTATCATGAACAAGAACATCTACCACAACATCTTAGTTCATCATGAAATCCCTTCTGGACTGAATCTGATTGGTCGTGGGTTCAGATACCAACAAGACAATAATGACCCCAAGCAGACTTCAAAGCTGTGCAGAGACTATTTGACCAAGAAAAAGGAATCTGGAGTCCTGAAACTGATGGACTGGTCAAGTCAAGGTCCGGATTTGAATCCTATTGAACAAATTTGGCATTTAGTAGGTTCAAAGATTGATCGCACAAAAGTTTCATCTAAAGCATGTCTGTGGGAACAACTAGAAACTATTTGGTCGAAAAGTACATAAAAACAATGCCAACAAGAATACAAGCTGTTATCAAGGCCAAAGGAGGCCGTACAAAATATTACGTTTTTTAGTTATTATGTCTGAAAAAGGACTATTTATTTGTTTCAGTTTGTTATTTGCCAAATAAATAACAATAAGATTTTTAGTTTTCAACAAGTTTTTGAAAGATTTCTAAAATATAGATGTTTTCTCGTTTTTGTGACAGGTATAAATTTGTTAAGCACTGTATTTTTATTTTTTTTTTAGCACTGACAGCTCTCGATGATAGACTACAGAGACTACAAAATCTTGATTTGTGAGGATCAACAGCTCATTGGTTTTATGCCCTGACAACTGTCGTTTATTCGCAAACTCTTTGTTAAAAGATCTATAAAATTGATTTTATATTAGGTGCAATATAACGCCCGGTCATCTCAGACATGTGCTGGATGCTGCAAGTTGGTGAGAAAGAGAGAAAATAAATACTGATTCTGTCTTTTTGATTTGATCATCAAAAAGGAAACCTCATTTCAATCAATTTTAAATTTAATATTGAATCAATTTTAGGTATTTTATTTCATTTCATTTATTTTATTCTATTGTATGTATATATATATATATATATATACATATATACAGCACATAACAGCAGGGTGTAAGATGCTGGCCGGGAAGGCAGACATGGAGCGTCATAACCAGGTGGCTACCATCGTACACAGGAACATCTGTACTGAGTATGGGCTGGAGCTCCCCGGATCAAGGTGGAAGACACCTCCGAAGGTGATCCAGAACGACCGAGCCAAGATCCTGTGGGACTTCCAGTTCCAGACAGACAAACTGGTGATGGCGAACCAACCGGACATAGTGGTGGTAGACAAAGAACAGAAGACAGTCACAGTGGTGGATGTAGCGATCCCAAGTGACGGTAACATCAGGAAGAAAGAGCACGAGAAGCTGGAGAAATACCAGGGTCTCAAGGAGGAGTTGGAGAAGATGTGGGGTGTAAAGGATGAAGTGGTCCCAGTAGTGATCGGGGCACTCGGAGCGGTAACCCCCAGGCTGGGAGAATGTCCCAGCAGATACCAGGAAGAACATCTGAGATCTCTGTCCAGAAGAGCGCACTCCTGGGAACAGCTAAGATCCTGCGCAGAACCCTCAAGCTCCCAGGCCTCTGGTAGAGAACCCGAGCTTGAAGGAGCCACAATAACCACCCCAGGTGGGGCGAGAAGGGGATTTATTTATATGTATATAAATTTGTTCAGTTTTATTTGTTTTTTTATTGTTTTAATATTTCAAATTTATCTTCCGTGTTTCCTCATTTCATTTTTTTTAAATTCAAGATGGGGTTTCCTCAGTACTTAGTTCATCATGATGTAACGTGAGTGTTGATTGTGTGAGTTTGTGTGTGTGTGGGCAGGGTAGAGGTGGGGGTGGGGTGGGGGGGTGGTGGTCTTTATTTTCTTTATCTCTTATTGTAAAGCACTTTGTGCTACATTTCCTTCTGTATGAAAAGTGCTATACAAATAAAGTTATTATTATTATCATTATCATTATTATTATTATTATCATTATCATTATCATTTTGGCCATTGACCCCTGATCAGTCATCGTCAGCATGAGATCAATCAGTGTTGATCATTCTTGACAGCGGCCTCGTCAGTTTATTTACCACATTTGTAGCCTTGATTGAAATCTGTGCTGTGAAGATTGATCTTATGACTGAGACCATGAACACGGGATCTCATCAGAGCAGAAAACTGTGACTGATGGACTGTTTTTAGACAGGGAGGTTTCTCTTTTATTATTTCTATCATTTCAAAAATGGATTTGTTGATCACAATGTAGGATTATCAGGGAGAAACATGGTGCATCTCATGGAGAGTTTTGGATCCGAATGTGTGCAACATCACTGTTACATGCTGCTCTACTTATTGTACACGTGCAGAAATGTGATTTAAATAATTAATAAAAAAATGTGAAACTACTGTTAAACCTGTATTAAAAATGTTTGTAGATAAACTTTATGACGGCATGATGTTATCACAGAGTGTGCAGGGTTTTGCTGGACACTACAGGCACAGACGAACAAAGCAGAATAGAAAAAGTGAGAGACAGCGAGAAGAAAACAAACTCTCAGTTGTGCTAAAAAGGGGGAGGTGCAGTAGCGGATATCCACCAGCAGAGGGTAGAGTCGAGCACAGCCAGAGGAATATCAGCCAGGAGAACTACATCATCTTCAGCCTAGAGACAAAGAAGAGAGTGACAGAAGAAGAGAGGGTAAAAACAGAAGAAGGGAGGGAGAAGGAGGGCGAGGAAGCAGGATGAGGAGAATGGAGAGGATGAGGAAGAGGCCGATGAAGAAGTGTGGAGAGGGAGGAGAGAGGGAAGAACAGAAATGCAGACACGGTGTAGCACACTCAGGTCAGTTAGCAGCTATAGGTAGCCTCATACTCAAAGGTTTGTTTCACTTTACTGGATGTACCAGGCGGGTGGGGTTTACCCGTCACTCAAACAGTGTTTGTCCACTTTTAAACTTTTTATTTTCTGGGGGTTTTTTGTACAGTCTGATGTGGTGAAAAACACAAAAACAAAAACAACAAAACACAAATACCAACAAGGTCCTGGAGCACAAGCAGTAAGGAGCCTGAATCCAGACAGAAAGACAGACAGCAGGTTTTATCGCCCTCTAGTGGCAGCAGGTACAACCTCACACTGTGCCCTCAAAGGGATAGATCGCATTATTTGAAGAGGGGTTGTATAAGTTGTGCAAGAAGCTAAGAAGCTGGTTTACTAAAAGGCATAAAAGCCCCAAAAAATATTTAAATGAGTTATACAGCTGCACCTCTTCTGGTGCTGCAGCTCTCTCCTGTCTCCTGTCCAATCAGCTATCAGTAAAGTGGGACAGATGACAGCCAGTAAACAGCGCAGCTCGTCAGTATTTTGATACAGAAGATGAAAATAAGGATGAATGTAAACTGGTATATAACCACTCGACTGGAGCAACATGTGACCACATTCAGCACAGACATGTTGCTGTTAGCACTGCAAACATTAGCCACACTGTGTGTCAGGCTGCAGATGACATCAGCTCCAGGTGAACGAGACGCTGTGATCCTGTTCAGTCTAAAAGGTGAAGCACTTAGTGAGTTGTTGTCGTGTTTTGTAGGATTTTGAATTTTCATCATGCACAGTGCAAAGTGTCTCACCTTTCAGCAGCATTTAACACATGATTTGGTGATTGAAGAACATGATTAATGGCTTCAAATGATTGTTGACTAGTTGACTAGTCTAAATAAAAATTGGTGTTTTACAGACATGGAGATTAGTCACCAGGAACATCTCGGTTGTCGACCGCCATCTACTGTAGGTAACACACCACTACCACGTACAACCCCACTTCAAATACTCTAAACGGTCCCTTTAAGTAAAATTATTGTCACTTTGAGAGAGTAAATTCATCCTTCACCTCAGGAACACGTCTGTGACGAAACATTAAAAACTCAAACATCAACTGAAATGACAAGCGGTCACGAATGCGTAGTATTTACCTAAGGGACAACACGCATCTCGTCAGTTTAAACTTAATAATCACCTATGTGGTCAATGATCAATTAGGAAAATGTAAGCTGATGATGATGATGATGATGATGTGTGTGTGTGTGTGTGTGTGTACATGTTAAAGGATATCCACCAGACAACACAGGAGTCAGTGAAGGCCAGCACTATGTCACACAAAATTCTAGTCCTGTTGTTGTCGCCTCGATCCTACAGAGAGAAACAGGTTACAAACAAACACACAAACACACACACACAAACACAGTGTGTGTGTGTGTGTGACACTTACAGCGTTGACTCGAAGGATTCCCTCGACGATGGAGAAGATCAGGTAGAGCAGACCGACACCCACTACTCTGTGGAGCAACGCACCGAGTCTGGGTCTGGAGGACAGACGCACAGAGAGACAGACAGACAGACAGACAGACAGAGAGAGAGACAGACAGACAGACAGACAGACAGACAGAGAGACAGACAGAGAGACAGACAGACAGACAGAGAGACAGACAGACAGACAAAGAGACAGAGAGACAGAGAGACAGACAGACAGACAGACAGAGAGACAGACAGACAGACAGACAGACAGAGAGACAGACAGAGAGACAGACAGACAGACAGACAAAGAGACAGACAGACAGAGAGACAGACAGAGAGACAGACAGACAGACAGACAGACAGAGAGAGAGACAGACAGACAGACAGACAGACAGACAGACAGACAGAGAGACAGAGAGACAGACAGACAGACAGACAGAGAGAGAGACAGACAGACAGACAGACAGACAGACAGAAGAGACAGACAGACAGAGAGACAGACAGACAGAGAGAGAGACAGACAGAGAGACAGAGAGAGACAGACAGACAGACAGACAGAGAGAGAGAGACAGACAGAGAGACAGACAGACAGACAGACAGACAGAGAGACAGACAGACAGACAGACAGACAGACAGACAGACCTGTCTCTT
>JAJHUR010138030.1:0-28797 GCA_027495735.1 Lutjanus campechanus
AAAGACAGAGATGTATGTGTGTGTGTGTGTGTGTGTGTGTGTGTGTGTGTGTGTGTGTGTAGGAGTGAACCTGTTGGTGGGAACAGAGAGTGGTCTGATGCTGTTGGATCGCAGTGGTCAGGGGAAAGTTTACCCTCTGATTAACCGACGGCGCTTCCAGCAGATGGACGTCCTGGAGGGACTCAATGTCCTGGTCACTATATCAGGTACAGATACACACACACACACAAGCACACACTTTAAAGATGGTTTTATTACACTTTATGCAGCAGAAATGAGTCCCACTCGAATGAAGAATTCCATGAGAGCTGCAGCTATTAATTCCAAACTATTTTGATAATCGATTATTTGGTTTATTTGTTTGTTTGTTTGTTGTTTTTTTTCGTTTTTTTCCATTGGGCTTTGGGAAACATTATTATTCACAATTTTCTTGTCTTCTGACATTTTATGGACCAAACAACTAATCAGTTAATAAAGAAAATAATTGACAGATTAATTGACAATAAAATAAGTTATTAGTTGCAGCCCTAAATTCTGAGACTAAAGAGCAGTTTCACTTCTGTTTATCGCGCCGTTTTAGCTCATAGTGCCCTGTCACACCAAAGTGTGTGTGTGTGTCTGTGTTTACTTGTGAGTTTGTTCTGTCTTGTCTACTTATCTTCCAGGATTGTGCACACACCCACACACACCTGCAAATATACACTGATTCCTGCTACATCCTACGTATTCTCAGACAAATTGTGTGCATCAGCTGTTGCATAAATATTTTTAGACACTCACACACAGCTGTTCCAAGATGTCTCAGATTGAAAACACATCCATGTTCTTACTTCTCCTCTTTCTCAATTTCATACACACACACACACACACACAGGCGGTGCAGTCATAAGTGTCACAACAGATATTTTGAGCGGATGTTGAGCAAATCCCAGCTTGGTGAGGCCACGTCATGTGTGTGTACGATATGTAACAGTGACTCACAGTTGAGCTTTCCATGATGGAAGGAAATGCTAAAGAGCAACACGTGTTGATTTCCTGACATGAAACTTTGTTGCGTTGCCGCCATGTAAAGAAACGCGTCATGGAAAGTTGTATCACCCCACTTTTTGAGAGGCTGGCAAAAAATTTGTGGTCACTCAGGCCACATTCTCACAGCATCTTGTCTTTTGTGATCAAATTATCAGGATAGTACAAACAATAACCTCACACATTAAATGTATGGCCATCAGTCTCCAGTGTGTCCAGGGCTTAATTTCTTTCTTTTTTTTTTTTAATTTTTTTGGGCTGTATACCTTTAATGGACAGAACAGCTGAAAATATGACAGGGAAAGGGAAGAGAGAGTCGGGAAAGGACATGCAGCAAAGGGCTGTAGGCAGGAGTCAAGCCCACAGCCGCTACAGATGACTCATAACCACAGTACATGGGACTTGGACGGCGTTTAGCACGTACCCAGTGTGGAGAAGCAGTAGCTGTAGACAAGGTCAGCAGCAAAAAGTGTTTAGCCACCTAAAAAAAAACTATATCAGTTTAAGTGTACTCTACATTTAGAATATATTCACTGTTTTAAATTACAATCGCACAACCTTTTCTGATGGGAAACCACCAAACCAACCACACCCCGTTAGTGTCTCCCCAACATGGGAGTTATAGTTATAATATAGAATAAAATTACTATTTTTGGTGAGGAATACTTGGCTTATATAATGGCCTGTCTGAATAGGCTGTCTGATGGAAAGGTAAAGCAGTGAAAATATTCTAAATATTGCAGTCTTTTTTTTTTAGCTGGGCCTTTTATAAAGTGACTAAAATACATTTTGCTGCTGACTCTGTCCACAGCACAACGTGGTACTTCTGATGCTTCTTCAAAGTGTGGGTGTGCTGACTACCATCTACAATAAGTAGTAGGCGGGCTATTGATAAGTACTCTATAAAACCAAACTTTAAATAATCCAAACTATCTCTTCAATGATTTTAGTTTTTTAAGAATAGCAACAAAATAATTTGTCATTTAAAGGGCAAACAGTTGAGTAGAAGCAAGTCTTGAGCATGTTATATCATGAAATTAGCATGGATGGACTGGTTTAGGCAAAGAGCTTAGATAATCATTACAGACTGTACCACTGACTGAAATCTATTACCTAATGTGTATATAATAAATTAAATCTACCAAACTATCAATCACTAGTAATCAGGCACACTTATACCACCGTGCATTAAACAAAGCAAAACTCTTCTTTCTTGCTACTATTATTTGAAACAGCACACACAATAAAAAGGACTGCTCGCTGTTTATTGTTGTTCTGTCTGCATCTACGTGCACACACACTGACACACAGTGTTCTTCTGCGTCTTGTTTTGTCCCAACTTGAACTTCACCAACTTCCTGAAATGTGGCGAAACACTGCAGACCCAACAGAGGATCTTCTAAAATATGAAATTTATTACTTCCCAACTGATAATTTAAGCAAACATGAAATGCAATCACTCAGGTGTGTGTCAAACTAAAAATGAGAATCCTTGCATTCTACAATGAAACCTCAGCAAGCACTTCATCAGGGTCCACACAGACTGACGATCTGCAGATTGAGCCTTCAAATTCACACAAAACAAAGTTGGCTGTGTTAATGGCAAATGCAGCTTTATTTAAAAAAAAAAAAAAAAAAAGTTAGAAAAAACAAACAGCAATTGAATTATTTGTGCCCTTTTCACTCAGTCTTACGAAGATGGTGTAGAAAATACATTAGCCTGATCTGACCTTTCTTGATCAACGACAGGGAAGAAGAACAAGCTCCGTGTGTACTACCTGTCCTGGCTGAGGAACAAGATCCTGCACAATGATCCTGAGGTGGAGAAGAAACAGGGTTGGACCACCGTAGGAGACTTGGAGGGCTGCGTCCACTACAAAGTTGGTAGGTCACATTCTCACAGTCTGTGTCTCCCAACAGTAACACATTTATGGACACACATAGTGTAATGTTTTGGCTTCTCTGTGGTGGTGGTCTGTCATGTATCTGGTTCGATCCTGGCTCAGGACATATGTTGCATGTCTCCTGATTTTCATTTGTCCTGTTTGTCTCTACTTTTACCAATTAAATTAAGGCAAAGGAAGATTATGCTCAGCTATTCCTTGAGAGGGTTTTCTTTATTGTAGAAAACAGTCACATTTAAGTTAAAACAGGCAAATCTTGGTGTAAGGTTAAGATATGGTTGGCACTTCTACCCATTATTATGGTGGGATGGATTATTTACCATAAATTCATCTGATTGACTTTGTTTATAAATGTCAACTTTTTAGCTCCAAAATAATGTTATCTGGTGAGCTAAACGTGTGTTTTGTTATGAATGCATGTTACCCATCGGAAAAAACCCCCCAGCCACATCCCAGTTCAAATGGGAGCCTATTAAGTTCACTAACGATGCAAACTAAGATAAACCGTGAGTGTACATGCTCGAGAAGTCAGGTCAATGGAAGGAAAGCCCTTGATTAAGTAATAAAGCGGTCAGGACAGCCGACTGGACATGTAATTACACTGTCCTGTCTAAAATTCAGAATGTCCTCAGTGATGGTGGTGCCACTGCGCATAGACCAGCACTTCCTGTTGGAAACTCCTCTCAATTGATCAGAGCTGTCTGTTGTAAAATTCATTTCCTGTCGAGGAATTTTATTTCATGTGTGTCCATCGATGTCTTGTCAGATTAAATTTCGGCAATCACAGCTGGCAGAGACTGAGCCAACACTTGTGGAAAGTACAGGACTTTCCAAAGATAGAATCAATATTTGTGAGAAAACTCTGATGTTCCAAGTCTGCACGCTTTACTGTGAGTTTTAAGTGGAGGCTAAAAAACTGCACAGCTGAACCACAACTTCTTTCATTTAATGATTCTCAAGTCATCTTGTGCAGATGTTTGGTCAAGGATGAGCAATGCAGAGACCTTTTTGAAAACTAAGATGCGTTATAAAATCTAAAACGGTGATTATATCTTCTTTATCTCATATTTACTGTGTACATTATATATATATACTGTATATATATATATATATATATATATATATATATATATATATATATATATAAAATCATTCATACCCAGAACAAGATTCTGCCATGCATGAACCATATCAGAGAAAATTATAAGGTAAATCTTATCTCACATGGCAATTAGTGAACTACTTTAATTTTTATTCAATCAATGAATTCATCAGTTTTATTTATTTATTATTAAAATACCAAATGCAATGCAAGCATTCTATGAGGGTTTACTACACAGGATTTCCCTGTTAAAAACTATGTATAGACAAAACTAATCCCTATAAATAATTATTTATGACCCTCTAGCAATGTGTGGTGTGTAGAGAACCTGCACTCTGCCTGTTTTCTCTTATTTTCTCAATATTTTGCTCTATTTGGGATGTTTCTGGAGTTGTTCAGCGGCCCAGTACACACCCACTGACTCAAAAACAAATGTACTGACCTGGGCGTTGACACACACACCTATGTGTGAATATATCACCAATCATCAGTTGCTGGATTGACAATCAGAATATAATGTTTTATTTCTCTGATTCACTGCTTTGCTCTCACCAACACCACTCCCTCTCAGCTTTAAACACTGTTTTTACAAACAGCAAACAACAAATACTGCCTAGTATACTTTAAATAACTTGCAGTTTTTGTATTTGGCTGTTTGCATCAGGAAAGGAATTTCACTAACTGTGCATGGATCACAAAATCTGAATAAAGGTCGATTTAAATCAGTTTTACTGTTTTTAAAAAGTGAAAATCAGTTACCAGATAAGTTGATTCTCAAGTGATCACAAATATAATCTGCCTGCCCCATGATTCATGAGTCAACAGCAACAAAAAAATGACCAATATTTTAGTGTACGGCTGATGCCAATTAAGGCTCTTTTGTGTTCTTCTAATGTTTTATTTTGATTTTTGTTCCTCAGTAAAATATGAGAGGATAAAATTCTTAGTTCTGGCTCTGAAGAACTCTGTGGAGGTCTACGCCTGGGCACCCAAGCCCTACCACAAGTTCATGGCCTTCAAGGTGAGTCAGTTTAGCTTATTAGTTGATGCATGTGTGGATTTATCCTTTGGTATTAATGACAACATTACAGTATAGTGCAACATCTCTAAAGTTGGTGCAGGTCACATATTAAATTCTTAGAAAGCTGTATTATTTATGTGATTTAACTACAGATTCACTGCCAACTGTTTGTACAGCTGGCTATCAGTACTGATAATCTCTGCCCTGGCAAATACTTACTGATCTGATGCTCAAGCCTCTGCTGGCTGACTGAACAAGAGCGGAAAAAAACCCTGTTTTTCTGACCTGTGTGCTTCAGTCTTTCGGCGACCTGGTGCACAAGCCCTTGCTGGTTGACCTTACTGTGGAGGAGGGTCAGAGGTTAAAGGTCATCTACGGCTCATGTTCAGGATTCCACGCTGTGGATGTCGACTCTGGCGCCGTCTACGACATCTACCTACCCACACACGTAAGAACACACATACGTGATATCTCAAATGTATGTTTGCTGGTGTCTGCAAGGACATTTCAGTTCTTTACCAGGGTTAGACTGTTGATGCAAAAAATTCTGTTTGTTGTTGTATCTCCCTGCAGATCCAGACCAGTATCCAGTCTCACGCCATCATCATCCTGCCCAACACTGATGGCATCGAGCTGCTTGTGTGCTACGAGGACGAGGGTGTTTACGTCAACACCTATGGACGCATCACCAAGGACGTGGTGCTGCAGTGGGGGGAGATGCCAACCTCAGTGGGTGAGTCACATGGGCAAAAGCTACACGAACACAGACCTTAGAGGTTTTTTTTCATACATTTATGTAGATCACTTGTTAAGTAATGTTCACTAGCAGCTGCCGCCCACATTTTGTTAAACTGTATCAGTGAGTAAACAGTTTCACCAAAGGGTCATTTTTCTTTCTCAGGGAAAAAAAATGTTCCTTTCCTTTTTCCATACAAATTAAATCCAGCAACATGCAGCCAACAGCTTTTAAAGCCAGCAGTGCGGTTTAGCTTTTCAATAACAAAGACTAAATTTAGTTGTAATGTTTAATCTCAGGTTGTAAAGTCTACTAAATGTCTGAACATAATGAAAAATATAAATTCAGTTTAATATAATAATAAATGGAGAAAAATGGGAAATGTATATATTCGAGAGGCTGAGACCAGCATTTTCTGCTATTTGGCAAGAAAAATGACTTAAACTATTAAAATATTTTGATAATCAGTTGTTAAATTCCTTTTCACCACTTATAGTTGGTAGATTTACTTGCCTGACATGGCATTTTACTTGGTCAGGGCAAGTGGGCGATCCTTATTGTTGACCCCTGAATGTGATTTAGCACCAGCTTTTCAACATCCAGCAATCACACAGCATTTTCTTCAAATACTGCCATCTCTAGTTTCACATATTCTTTTCCCTCTGTTTCAATTAACTGAGGTTTTCATTGTGAGATGTTTGTTACTTCCTCTAAAATGCAACTTTCCATGTTAATGGTGAATATATTTCTGGTGGATCAAATTTTTTATGTTTTTGTTGCTCAGTGATTATCTAACAAATGCTTACATATGCACACAACTAGTGTATTTCACCTACGTAAGCCACTTGCATTGATCATTTGTCCTGTTGCTGCAAAGGAAATAAACATACAAACACTTGAAAGGCTTTGGAGCAACATAACATGAGTTGTGTATGTTCAGTAGCAGTAAAATCAGTTCAGTGAGGTTTTAAAACCCTTTATTTGACTTGAAATATGTCATTCTTTTTAAATATCAGTACATCAGTGAACTCAAATTCCTCTTTGCAGCCTACATTCGTTCCAACCAGATCATGGGTTGGGGAGAGAAGGCCATAGAGATCCGCTCGGTGGAGACCGGCCATCTGGACGGCGTTTTCATGCACAAGAGAGCCCAGAGACTCAAGTTCCTCTGTGAAAGAAATGACAAGGTGAGACATTCAGTTGCACATCCAGATCTGCTCTGTAGGAGGGATAAATGACTCATTAGTACTCGTATCCATGAGATTAAACCTGAGATTTTGATTGTTGCAGCCAGCTGTTTGCTCTCTAAATACAAATGAGCAGAAACAAAAAGAAACGATGTAACAAATATTTTAAAACATGACATGTTGAAAGTTTAAAACAGCCTCTGCACATGAAGGGTTTTTTTTTTTTTTTTGGTTTGTTTCTCATGTTTGACTCTGCTGTCAGAAGTCCCTGCAGGGCATTTGAGAGGACACAGTGCAGTCATATCTACTCGCCTTTCAAAGTCAGTTAGGTTATAGATTTTAAGCTAATGCTGCTGTCTGCTGCATTTTTTGTTTAACATGAAAATGCCCATTTGCAAAAAAAAAGGTATGCCTTCAATTTCTGTTATTGTGAAGCTTACTGTATTAACCATCTAAATAACATAGATATACACACGGACTTCCACACAGAGAATCAAACATGTTGGATGCAACTTTGTAAAACTCCCCGAGGTCTCTCAAAGTCACTCTGTTGGCTCGGCCTCTGCTGGTTCAGCTCTGTCAGCTGTGGAAGTAACTTGAAACTGCTCTAGTTTCTCTTCTCTTTTCCCCCCGACTTTGCTGGCCTTTTTGGACTAACGAGAAGTAAAGCATTAGCGATGGGATTTATTCCCCTTTCTAGGATTCCTCAGCTGTGCCTGTGTGGGTGTCTTTTTAAAAAAATAGGAAATACTGTAAGCTGTTTGTCATTAGTGGGTAATGTAATGAGAAAAAGCACAACTGTAACACTTGGGAGGTCCTTTTACATGACTGGATTCATTTATTATAGCCAGTAACACTGCAAATATAATGGGAGATTTTTGCAATTAAATCCTTAATTTAATAAATGTGTTCCATTGGACCACCAAAACTTTCTATTCTGATTGGTTTGCTGATGGACTCAACAAGGACTAAACAGTTTATAGAAAATATGAAAGCTTAATTATTCTGATTAATATTGCAAATTCTTTATTATTAATATGAATTCTTACTATTGTATAAAAATGAAACTCATTTCCCTAATCCCCACAAAGAAGGGAACTGGAAATGACATATGCTTGCTCATATTTCATGAGCTCCATGATCAGATTTCAATTCATGAACCAAAATTAAACTCTTCTTATCACTTACATTAATCTACATCAGAGCATGTGAGCGGAGCGGAGCGTGGAGCGGGTGGTGGAGCGGAGCGGACGAAATAGGTTGGAGCGGGTCTGAGCGCAGAGCGGTTTTCAATTCAAAGGCCGGAGCGGGGATTTTGCTCCGCTCCAGTTCGCTCCGATGCACTCACATCAATTAAAAATGTTGGGTTATAACATTTGTAAAATAACATTTAGGCTATTTGATTTTAGTGTGTAAAATTAAAAATTACGGACAGTGCAATGAACTGCCCTTTGTGACTTTCTGACGCTTCGTGGAATTAACAGAATCGAATAATAGAAGGGATATTGCGGGGAGCGGTGTGTGTGTGCGTGAGTGTGTGTGTCTCTGTGTGCGTAGGCTATATGTTTCAACTTCACCACGGAATCGCCGAGACGAGGATTGCACATTGTGTGATAAAAAGTGGGATAACATATCATAAAAACATACACTAACTATGCTTAACAATACAGAGTGGGTTTACATAAAGTGATCGTTGTGTTAAGAGCCTGTTTTTGAAAATGGATCGCATGCATGCATTACGCTATTATCTCCTTGGGATGCGAAGTGACCTTTTTTTTTTGACGTAGGCTACTCTAGTAAATAAATTAATAATTAAATAGGAAACGCGGGGCAACATGAATGGAGCGAGGTGTTACGTTCACAGCTGGGAAACAGCGCGATAATTTAACAGCCAGTTAAATAAGACTTGACATGTATTGGTCACATCATTAAATCAAACGCCATGTGTCCCAGGGCCCTGGCATAATTACATGAAGGAAAAATGTCAGAAAATGATTTCTCCTAAAAATTTGAGCGGAGCGTGGAGCGATTTAGCCGGAGCGGCAGGAAATTTAAGATGAGCGCTGAGCAGTTTTGAGCGGAGCGTCCTGGTGCAACTTTGAGCGGAAGAGCGGATGAGCGAACATCCTCCTGAGCGGGGAGCGGGAATTGCGCGGCGCTCCGCTCCGCTCACATGCTCTGATCTACATTAACAATAAATATACTTAACATTATTTTTTATTATTTTATTTAATCAGCCTACTAAGGCTCTTCGATCTCTTTTGAAGGAAGATCTAAGAAAAACATTCATAGTCATACAACCCCACAACTACGACCAGTAGGTTAGATTAAATTAAACAATAACCGCCCCACTTACAGGTTGTTCTTGTGGAAGTTAAGGTATTAATAGGCAGTCAGGAAAAATCCAAGGCACTCTGATTGTAAATGTAGGGCGATAAAGACATCTTTTCTGTTGGTAAACATTATGAAGTGGGTTTTTTTTGTGGGTGGAGCTTAGGTAGAGACAAAACAATTCCATTAACATGTTAGCAACACTAGCTAGCAAGTTTCGTTGGCTTGTTTCTCAACAACAGTTATAGGAAATATGAGCTCTTTTGAATATCTATAGTCACTCACTCTTCAGGACCCTGAGTGTCGCTTGAAAATGTTTACATTGACCAATGGAAGCAGACTTGGCCGACCCATACACACAATGGATGAACAATCTTTCTACAATTGCCAAAGGGTCGGGCTATTGGACCGTTGCACTACACCGGCAACTGGCTGTGACCATTGCAAGTAGTTGTTTTTTTAATTTTATGATCTGACAGGCGCTGCTCTGCTCAGCAGCACAGTACACTCGCAGTACCTAAGACATAATCATGATGTCGGCTGTAAAAGGCTCTGTGAAGACTGTGAATCAAATCACATTGGCTAATCTATGAGTGAAGAAAGGATTTTTATTTTTATTTTCACAATCAGAGTGCTGCAGTTTTTTTCAGACTGCAATCCTTAAACTTATATTAGACCTACTAGTATCTGTCGACATTGGTAACAAAAGCTTGATCAGATTATCATTACTTTTCAGACGTGACTGGCTGGTGTTTCCTTTCAGGTTGTCTTGGATTCAAATTCAAACTGAACCTGATGGAGACTGTGAGAGAGTGTGACTGTACTGAGCAGTGAAATCTCCATCTGTCTGTGTCTTCCCTTCAGGTGTTCTTCGCCTCCGTTCGGTCTGGAGGCTCCAGCCAGGTCTACTTTATGACTCTGGGCCGAAGCAACCTGCTTAGCTGGTAGAGGTCCACACCCTGCCCTCTTCCACCTCCTTCTCCTCATCCTCCTCATCGTCCTCCACCCTCACTAACACTGGATCTCAGAACCCACCGTCGATGTCTCGTCAGCACTCGGACAACCAAAAGAGAATGAAAACAACAACCAACCAGCCCTTCGCAGCAGTCGACAAAAATGACTTCACCTTTCCTCTGGAGCTGCAGCCTCTCTGCATCATGACTCCGAGGCCGCCTGCGATGCAACCGGTCAAGTCGTCGCTGAAAATACCTGAAGTGACGGCTTGCATAGAAAATGAAATAGAAGATTAATTAATATATGAAAGAAAGAAATTCAATGTGAATTTAAGAAAAGGGTGCAAACTACTTTTTGTTTCCCTTTCTGTTTTTTTCTTGGTGCTCATCAGATTGCGATGGGATAGATTTTGTACCTCTGCATCATTTCCGTGCTCCTGGGCTGGTCAGTAAGCTTGAGGTCTTCTAACTACTAGTACTGCTACCACTATTACTACTACTACTACTGCTACTACCTTCTGCAGGTCTGCCTCTTGTAAGAGAGTTCCCCCTCTGCCCCCATGTTCCTGCCCTCCGCCCTTTCTTATGAGCATTTCATGGGGCTGGTTGGGTGGGAGTCTGTTGTATTAATGCTACAGTAGTGTGTGTAAATGTACTTCTGTTTGGTCCAATTACTGCTGACATGCTGGTCAGAGGTTGGGACTGTCAGCCAGGGGTTAACTGTAAAAACCCCGGAGCCAGTGAGGCTCGTCATGGTGACAAGCAGGTGAGAGGGGCCTGATATTCGAGGTTTTACTGTAAGTCTGATTGATGGGACTCGACAGGAGGGTGTGTGTGTGTGTCGTTGAAGTATTGTGTTGTTCAGACAGTTGCTTTAAAAAAGGGGATGTAAAAGAGAGAAAGAGACGTTGAAGCAGATGGATTTCAGAATAGTATTTTTTGAATTATTACTATTATTATTATTATTCCTTGAAGATAAGTGTAACTATGTGGAGTAAAACATGTCTTTTACCTTGTTTTTTTTTAAAGATTTACGCACATCCACCCACAGTCCGCAGTTTGCTTGCTTTTACTCTGAACCCACAGAAGTGCAAGGTGTGTTTGTTTAAGAAGAAAGTGATGTGGGTGTGGTCCAAAAAATAAAGTAAAGGTGTCTATGTACAATAAAAGTTCATTTAATCTTCCAGATCAGCGGTCAGACGTGAAGATCTGAACTCATCTCTGGTAGGGCGGTCAGCCAATGTCTTGAGAAATCTAAACTACTGTGAATAGTCAGATATAAAATGAAAAAATATAATAATGGAGTGATAAAGTAGAGGAGAAAGTTCAGTATGTGTGTGAGCTTGTGCAGTCGGAGAGTTGAGCGTCATCGACAAATTGGATTTTCGTGGCAGAGAGGTAAACGTATGGTCAGCAAGTTTGTTTCAGCAGAGGAGTTTTTCCTGGAAGGCGGTTTTCTATCTTCCATTTCGTTCTTTCAGATTACTTCATTTTTCATTTGTATCATTTGTATGAATGCAATGCACTAAGTGTCAAGAATGTAGAAAGACATATTACTGTGTGGTGGTCCAAGGCATGAGATGATGTTTTTTGCTTTGTATCTTGTCACAAGTGATCAATCCTAGATGTTCAATTTCAAGTTAAGATGATTGAAAGCTGCAGTGGCGGAGCCTCTACGTCAGGTGTAGATATTTTCCGAGGGGGGGGGCCATCCTGTATTTGTTTTGCAAACTTTTCCACAGCTGTGAGAGCCTGAGTGGGAGCAAACGCGAGTGTGTCAGAGCTGAGGAGGGTTTTCTGACACTGACGAGTTCTGCTCACGTACGTCAGGCGCTCTTCCCCACCAAATGAGGACATAAAACTTATCAATTCAACACTCAAGACTCTGAATTTCAGTGTTACTGTGATGAAGTGTCACAAATCAGGCAACACGGAGCAGAACTTTTTCTCACTCGGCTGTTTGTGAAGAAACTGAAGACGGAAACCCACTTTTTCGGGAAGGAATTGTTTTCTCTATTTTGTGCCCCCCACTTTTTGCTCCAGCTATTATTTAAGTTGTTTGTATATGTGAAAGACTGAGCAGCAAACTGCAGCATTGATCTCTTTAAGGCCGGCGCCTGCCGAGCTGGATTTTCCTCTGTTTCCACAGCAACTCTGAGAGATTGCACATTGTTCACTGAAAAAACATGTCCAAACATGTCCTTGTCAGGTCACAAACACGTTTACCTTGGGTGCGTTTTTCCCTGACAATAACAATTACACACAAGCAGTGTTTTGACAAGTGAAAAGGTTACTGCCAGTCACTCAGTAACAGTTTCTGTCACAAACTTTTTCCTCCCCTCGTACAGAAAAGCTGTTTGGACCCCAATGCTGTGTCGTCTGAGGTCTGTGTGTGCAGTAGTACCCAGTGTGTCTCTTATTGCATCAAGGCCTTGATGACTGGCTGTACTGACTTCATAAAAAAATAATGGTTATTATTGATATTCATAACGGGCTAAAAAAGGATGAGATATAAGGCTATCTGGCGAGAAAAAGCAGTCGCTTGCCGACTCACATTGGAAAAAGTGCCAAGAGGGCAGCATTTAAAAAGTGTAAACCTATTGTTATGAAAACCACTACTTGGAAATCCTTTGAAAAAAAAAATCACTTGAAGCATTGTGTATTCTTAAGTTTTAGCGCTAGTCGAGAAGCTTAACAATAGTTTCTGTTGTTTCTGTAAGTCTATGTACACGTAAATATGCGACTGCGGTGGTTTAATATTATTACGCTCACCTTAGGTGGAGAAAATGTTTACAGAAGCAATGTTTTGTTACACTAATGTGCATCACGGTATTTATGTTTAATGCATATATGTCTTGGTTCTTCAATTGTTTGTTTTTGCTTTTTGAGCCCAGTTTTTTTTTTGTGGATATTTTGGTTTTTTTTTGGTCATCTCCTCATATCCCACTAAATAACTTACTTACAAAACAATAAAGAACACACATGTTGTTCATTTCAGGTATTCGCATAGCGCTGCTTAAACGTGGAAACATTGCAGTTACGTTCCCCGCAGGTTTGGACGTGAGGCGACGTGTTTTTCCTCTGCTGTTTCTGCCATGCTACTCTAACTTACGTCCTCTCTGTGTATGACAGGAAGTCATGTATTTTCCTGAAGGTTTTTTTTTTTTCTTTGAATAAACTTTAAAAGTAATTTTAAAAGATGACTGTGTCATTTATCTCTGACAGGCAACTGCTGCTGTTTGTTCCCCAAACACACATAGAAACATGTTGAAAAGAGAAATGTTGTAACACGTTGGCTAACCAAAACACTTCTAACACGCCAGTTGGACATTTTGCTCTATTTCCAATGTAACTGTTGCTTGGCATTTCCACGGCATTTTACATCACATACACCCACAATCTGCACTTCGGAAAACAGTACTCAAATTATACGGTGAACTGCTCAGTCATTCACAGTAATAATGTTGAATAAGCCATTCACATGAAGAGTCGCTTAAGACTGAATGGAGTGTTGTAAATTCTGACATCTTGTTGAGTCCATCCTGTGATGTTTGTATATGTCTGGTTTCTGGGTAAGTGCGTGTCTGAGCTCTACCAAAAAGAGAAGTAAGGACCAGTGAAATTTTCTGAGGTTCATATATGCAACACTAGAGCTGTAACATCTAGTCCATTAATTGATTAGTCGATTGATTGAAAATTAATTGCAAACTAGTTTGATAATTGATTAATTGTCAGTCATTTGTCAAGTAAAAAAGTAAAACTTTTGCAGGTTCCAGCTTCTTAAATCTAAGGATGAAGAGCCTTTAGGTTTTGGAGTGCTAACTAGACAAAAGCAGGGATGAAAGTAACGAATTACAACTACTTGGATTACTGTAATTAAGTAATTTTTTGGATGCTTTTTCCCAAGTCTGTACTGTATTTCACCTATATTTACATATGCATTACACTATGTAATCAACTTGATTACTTTTCATATCATTCACTACCGAGTAGGCCTAAAATGAGGATTAATATCCAAACCATTAAGCTGCACTTGTGTAGCCAATAAAGCTATCTGATCACAAATAGGCCAATAGGCCATGACCACTGAGCAGAACAGCGCAGGAGTTAGGAGTAATTTAGACTGAAGATTTGAACATAAACACAATCGATTTAGATAATGCATTAAGGAGCGAATGCCCCTTTCCCTTTTCCCAACTACAGACCAGTAAAGTTTCGTGACTGCTTCTGCCATGGTTGTGTGTGTGTCCACAGACCTATAAAAACCTGGCAAAAGTCTCAAAACCACTTCTGTGGTAGTTCCTGCTACAGGTGGTATCTGCAGGACCACATTTTGCCATGATGACACACCACACACACTACCAGCCCCATTGTCACAGCTGGTACAAACAATAGCCTCACTAGAAAATGCCACCACTAGAAATTGCACTTTTAAAGCTTAATTTTCTTTATGACCATTCTTTGTTAACGTTTTTGTTATGCCACCAAGAGGAACTGCTGCTGTGTTGCTGGAACGTGAATTCCTGTGACAAACAAAGCAGGTCGGTCAAACAGCTTAGTCATCTGTCCAGTGTTATCAAGTATTAGGATATCACAGATACCAATGAGGTGATCTGGAGAATTCCCAAAACACGCAACATCTCCTGCTTTCTCAACGGCCAACCCGAGTTTAATGAACCGTATGTTCTTCGTCGGTCATCTTTTAACCTGCAACCTGCATGTGTCATTTTGTTTTGGGTGTTGTCCTCCCTTACAAAAAGACAATAACGAGACACAATTTCCTGATGATAAATCTCTGCTTTGCAACTGAAGATAGTCCCCAGAGGCTGAGGTAAAAGGTCGTCATGATGAAATTTAATCATTCAACAATAACTTTTATTTGTAGAGCAAAATATTCAGTACTTAATATTCAAAATATGAGAGGTTCAGTTTGTAGGAAAATTGCTATTCTGGTTTTCCCAAAAAAAATAGACATTTATGTTTTGGTCATAATTTGTTTAAGGTCTTGGAGAGTACTATTAACAAAATAAGTTGTGTAAAGCCTTTTGTGGCCCCTAAAGGAACTGTAAAAATCTGATGTATTGGCTCCAGTGATGTCAGTTCAGTGTTGGCATAATAGTCTGTAAAGGGCAACACAATGCACAGTAAGCATTCTGTTAGAGCAGTGATGTAGGTTACTGTCTCTTCAACACAAATAGGTCTCTCATGCTCAAGGAAGTGAATTTGTTAAGTGTGGTTTTGTGCAGTTGAGGCCCAAGTAACCACTGAGACACAGGGTTTTTTACAGTATTACAGTGAGCTGACTAGGGGAACTTCTTAAGTTAATTGAGCACACAAATGAAACCGAGGTGATAGTCGAGCTCCATCCACACACACACACACAGGATCCAAGCTGGAATCTCAGTGATGCAGGCTGTAGAGTGGCCTGGTTGTCATAGAAACAATCCCAACTGATGAGCACTCATCTGATCTGCATGAGAATATTTACACAAGAAAATGCGCAGTCACGATCAATATGTGAGCCAAACTGAGTAATGCACAAGAATGCACAATGGTGGATACCCAAGTTTCTACGCAGGGACATGACAGAACACTGAGTCACACAACTGTTACACAGCTGTTTTTGAACATGTGTTTATCTAGGGATGGTTAACTGACTGCCACGTTTTTCTTCTTTAGGCACAGTTTGTTTCTCAGTCAGTTACATTAAACACACTGCAAGGAGTTTTAACTGGTTATGAAACTGTCTCAATTTAATACTGAAGCCTCTGTACGACAGGAACAAATGAGAGGTATTAGTGCAAGAATCTGAGTGCTTTTCAGCAACAGCCTGCTTCTGTTGAGTCAAGAACAGAGCATTATTTGATGTGATGTTTCCCCTCTGATTATATACAGTAAATAAGACAAAGTTCAAATGATATTCTTTTTATCTAAAAACTAGAAATTTTAAATTTCAGTACATAAAGAAAATTAAGCCCTACTACTCTCTGTGCACTTCACCTGCCTGTCTGTTGATGCTTACAATTATCCTACTTTCAGTAGATGTGATTTCACACATTAATGGCCACTTAAAAACTTCATTGCTGACTTTTAAAGAGAATAATAAAGTACAACTATACTAAAAAGGTTGCTGCAGTTTGTCCCTCTATGTGTTACATCCCCGATAATCTGTATTTAAAACAAAGAAAAAGTGGTTTAAATAAAGATTGTAGCAGGACGTCTCTCCACAATGTGCACACGTACTGCTTTCCAAGAACTAGGGAGTGTCGCACATCTCATACAGTAAGGCTGGTTTGCCGTAATCTTGGGGTTTAAGAGCTAAAGAAACTAAAGTCAGTCTAAGAGCTCTGGATCTAGGTAGCCCGTGATCAGCTTTATAGCTTAAAATAATAGAAACAGATGACAATATAAAGTGTTGGGCATGTGGTGAGAAAATGAAATGACAATTCATCAGAAATGTACAATCTTAAGGAAGGTGCTAGATAATGAAAACTAACATCAACACCAAAAATGCACCTACCATCATCTCTAAAGCTCTCTCTTAAATAGATGGAAGTAGAAAAGTTTCATGGAAAGCAGGTTTATTGATGATTGTTTTTTCTACTACAATTGTTCAATTATTTCAGAACCAAAAACAAAATACAATATGCCTCCACTGTATTGGTATGGCAACAGCAATGTCATAAAGGAATTTCTCAAAAAGTGAATGGTTACATGCTGCTAGTGGTGAGAAGTTTTTTGTAATGCAGGTGAACATTTACTCGTCTCATGAGTGGATAGTTGGTGTGTGTGCATGTACAGTATGTATGTTCTTGTGCTAAAACAAACAAAGACATGTCCCCCGCTGATGCAACAGGCGGATGATGCCAGAGAACAGCTACAACAGTTGTAAACATTGAAACTAGACTACTACAGTTTTTCAGGGCGAACCTGCAGGAAATCTCTCTGGGTGGCAAAACTGCAGCTCAGTATGTGAGGAAGTGTGTGTATATACTGTGTATGTGTGTTGTGGAGTCAGCACAGATGACAGTACACTGCGTTGCATTGGGAAACCTGAGAAATTTCCATCTCAGAGGGGTGGGAACCTTGAAAAGAGAGCACAGGTTCCCCCTGACCCATGAGGAGACTGACCACATGCTTCTACAGTCCACGCTGTGACCACATCTGCCTGTTGTCACTGTCACACTGCCGGAGCCGCCACGCTCACCTGTACACCGTGAGTATACTATACTGCTCTGTGTGTAGTCATATCCAAGTGTTTATACACACTCACATATACTCTGTGTGTGTATGTAAATGTGCGGTTGAATGTAAAGTGATATTGAAATTAAAAATTACATTTATAACTATAATGTATAAAATGTAACGTATAATTTAATGTACAAAAATAATGTATCTTCTTGAAATGAAGCATAATATTTGAATGTACATGCATTGAAAGTATGTGTGTATTTTCTGACATATTAATTATTGTAATATATTAATTTCTTTTATTTTTATGCTATATACAATTTATATATAAAATACAATTATGTGTATTCATGAACAGACATTTCTTTTTATCCATATACTTTTGATGCAATTTTTTTTAACGTTGTAGCATTACGACTTTTGTATACAGTATGTTAATATTATTAAAAGCATGTTAAAAGCTGTTACTATCAAGTTTATCTGAATATATTTAAAGAATACAATTTTGTATATTTTTACACATTGACAACATACTTCAATACATTCTTTTTTCTTTGAATCATTGCTACTTATGTATAATTTTGTGCTAGTCTTTACATTTAGTTGTTTTAGCACAGGATGTATATAGTCTTGAGATTTATCCACATAAGCTTTTAACAGAATTATGTTAATATTATTTGAAAAAATGGAATGTTAATAATTACTACAATTTATATATTAAATCAAACAAATCAATTTTATGTTTTCATATACATAGACATATCTATATGCATACTTTCAATGCATTCTTTTTACTTTGCAGAATTATCTTTGTATATTTTTGCACTACTTTTTGTATTTAGTAGTTTGAGCATATATATTATATATAGTCTATGAATTTGAGGACATCTTCAGTTCAATTAAAACTGCTTGAAGTTTATCCAGATAAGCTTTTGACACTGAACTGTACATTATAGAAAATATCGGACGTCCGTGCCTTCTAAATTAAATTTCAAAGTCAATTTAATTTAGTCAATAATTTCACAATACTTCCATAATTTCTAAATACATATGTATTATACTTCTATACTGCTCATGTTAATATACTGTTTTTATTTTTAGAATAAAATACAACTTAATATTTACAGTAAAGGCAATGGCAATCAAACTATTACAATGAGGATGACTGAAACTGGCCCATTATTTTTCTTTCATTAGACAGAAATTGAGTTAAATTCCTACATACATTAATATATATTATATATTTCTATTATACAATTAGCAAACAGTAAGATATGACTGATTATCAGGAGTTTGATCATCAAAAAGAGCTCAGCTAGTATAGTCTTTGCTTTAATTGATACCGTCAGTGTACCAAAATTTCCATTTAGTCTCAGACAGTGTCATGCATTAAGCATTGTGACGTGTGTATACATATTCATTTACAGCAAGGACACTCCCACAGATTTCATGAATGAGACTGTCCTGTGATGACATGTTGATCCAAAGATTATATCATGGGAAAGATTTATCGTGTGTGTGTGGGTGTGTTAGATAGCGCTGCCTACTCTCAGCTGATCCCTGTAATCACTTGCAACGAGAGAGAGAAGCAGAAGTGAAAATCAGCTTGTTTCCATGGAAATGATTATTTAACTCTGCCTCAAAAATGAGAGTACCCAATAGTTTGTCTTCCTTCTGACAATGCACAGCTAAAAATGAGAAAGGATACAACAGAATAGAATAATGAGGCAAAAATTAATTATGCACAAATATTTTGTATGAACATTTAATTATAAATATTTAATATGTATATATTTTACTAAGATGATAGGATGTTAGAATATAGATACAATATTCACTACTGTATAAATAGAATATATCAGAGTAGAATGCAGTAAATAAAATATGACCATACCAGACTGATTAAGGTTAGATTAGATAATGCTACTGACTAAAAAATCTAAATATAAATCATTTTTAAATGAAATATAGATTCTATCACATTAAATGCTCCGGCCTTCATGTAAATGAAAGTGTAGCCCAATCACATTTGTATTTCAAATTAAAAGGATGATACTATCATTTTTTAATCAATAATTATTGTTAGCATTTTTGCTTACCTTTGATATCAGTGGCCTGTGACTCATCTTATGTGCTGCTGTTGGTAAATCCAGTTAAATGTGGCTACTGAACGTGGGTGGCAGGATCAACAGAGTTGACCAGTTCCTGGTCATGACTCTCATGATGTCACAAGTTTTACTCTCTACAAAAGGGTTTAAATTGAAGCTAGAGGTCATTTAAATTCTAAGCTGTTGGAGGAAACGGCAAAATCAGGCATAACTCTTGCTTTGCCAAGTTATTCCTCTGGTTTGTTCTTCTCTAACGCTTCAGCTTTTACTTGATAGTATTAAATTAAATATGTTGCACTAAAAGCTGAAAACAACAGAATAAAACCACCTCTCTAAGAAGCCCCACAAGTTGGACATCAGGACACATCTCTTTGGTGGCTCTTTAATTTGTTGTTAAACTTAAAGTTGTGTGTCACTGCAGACTGCCAACATGGCACGATCGGTACTGATGTTTGTTGTGGTCATCATCGAATATGTTTATGGCCGACCTCCACTACCTCCTCTGCCTATGAAAGGTGAGCAATTTTATATATATATATATATATATATATATATATATATATATATATATATATATATATATATATATATATACACACACACACAAATGTTTTTTATGTACTGTATATATATCACATACATTGATCAGCCACAACATTAAAACCACTAACAGGTAAAGTAAATAACTCTGATCATCTCATTACAATGGTAGGATGTAATAGGCAGGAAGTGAACAGTCCGTCCATGTCACTGATGTGTTGGAAGCAGAGAAAATGGGCAGTGTAAGGATCTGAATTATGATGGTGAAACGACTGGGTCAGAATGTCTCCAAAGGGTCTTGTGGGGTGTTTCGGGTATTCAGCTACCAAAAGTGGACCAAGGAAGGAGAACCAGTGAGCCAGTGACACGTTCATGGGCTACTGTAGAAGAAACTGCTGAAAAGTTAAGGCTGGCTATTAGTCACAGTCCACTGCAGCTTTCTGCGTATGAGGCTGCATAGCAGAGTCAGAGTGATCATGCTGACCACTTTCCTCTGCTGAAAGTGTCTACAATGGGCATGTGAGCGATAGAACTGGACCATGGAGCAATGGAAGAAGGCAGCTTGGTGTGGACAAGGTTTTGACTTGGCCTCCAAACTCCCTAGATATCGTCCCGATAGAGCTGTACGATGTACTGGAACAACAAGTCTGATCTACAGAGGCACCACCTTGTAACTTACAGGATTTTAAGGATCTGCAGCTGACGTTTTGCTGCCAGAAACCTCAAGGCACATTCAGAGGTCTTGTGGAGTCCATGCCTCAGCTGGCTAATTTGGTGAAATGGTCAGGACCTACACAATGTTATAATATTAGGCAGGTGGTTTTAATGTTGCGGCTGGATGGTGTAGATTAAGAGCAATGTTTAAAAACAAACAAACAAACAAAAATACAGCCATTGAGTTTTTAAGTGTTATGTTCCCTACAGACGGCTGCTACCTGGTGGATCCAGAGATAAGCATATTCAGAGTGGAGGGCGAGGCCATAATCCTCTCCTTCCCAATGTTCGAGAGAGTGCTTGAAGTACGCAACATTGCCCCCCCAATGGCAGAGCTTCTCATCACCAAGAACAATGGGACGGAGGGTGTGGCCTATCACGGTGAGGGACGTGTCCAACTGAATAACAAACAGTTGTGGTTCCTCCCAGCTGCGGCTTCAGACTCAGGGGAATATATCTGCACTTACAGGTAGGCATTTAAACTTCTACCTTGCTTGCACTACTGTTTTCTATATGCTAATGCAAGTCTGATCTTGAAAAAAGTAAAAGTAATGCAATAAGAATATTTTGCACACTACTTTTTATAACTGCTTGTTGTTAAAAAAACAGTATCTTTGAAACTTGCAGTTTTTTGTATTTTTTTTAATTTTGAGTGGGGCAGAGGCTTTCCATCATGAGCACTGGAACCTTCTAGTTGAAGAATAACCTTCTTGCTACATGTGAATATTTGTGTCCTTACTTTTGTCTTCAGAAATGAAACCTACTGTGTCAATGGAAGCATCAACCTACATGTGTACGAGTCCCATTCTGTTGACATGGACAAAGTGTCCTATCCACAGTCTGCCATGGTGGGAGAGAAGGAGACGTTAAAATGTCCATCTATAAGAGACTTCAACAACACAAACAGACACACACAGACTGAGAGGATAGAGTGGTACAAGGTAAGAGGGAAAATACTTTGTATAGGCTTCTGACTGTTGATCAGTCAATGGTTAGTCATCTACTGAGACCTTAATCTTTCGTTTAATCTCTATAAACTCATTTCTGCATTTTACTCTGATGCATGTTTTAAACATGATTCCAGCAAAAGGTTGACTGGAAACCAGACCTTTGTTACAAAAAGCACTCATTACTGTGTTTTTGACACAATGATAAACTCACCTGATAATGTAGCACACTAATCATCTTCCCATTTTAAGGACGTGTAAACGTAAAGCTACCATGAGGAGTTTGTCTCAGTTAATTACTGACACCTTGTTGACCTACATAAGCAAACAAGACCATCCACGAGAAGACAGGCTATTTCTGTTTAGTTTTTCTTCATACAGTTTTTCTTAACGCCCGTCATCGGCTCAGATTCTCTGTGAAATTAGATGACACAAGCCTGTGTTTACATTTTTTCAGGCAAAGTTACAGTCAGTTGTATATTAGCCAGTTAATTTTGATGTTATATTTTGTGGTTACTCTGGTGGAAACACTGAAACTTTGGTCTAGAGGGGTATGCAAAATCAACACAATATGAAAGTTCCTTGTAGTAGCTTTAACTAAAAACTTATACTGCACCAGTTATGTAACTCTTTGGAGCATGCGAGGCCCCGGCTTGATGTAAAGCCTTTCAGTTTTTATGCCTTGCTCCTTCCCTGAGTGACTCAGTATGTTGCTTCCTGACAGGACTTCAGCACTGCCGGCCTTCAGCTGAGCGTAGAGGACTCCTTCCTCCAGGACAATAAACTAATTATACCTGCCGTAAAGCAATCCCATGCAGGTTTCTACACCTGCCAGCTCAGAGTGCTCATCAACAACCAGCAGTACAAAGTCAGCAGAGCCATCCTGCTCCGTGTGCAAGGTGGGTGATGTGCCATGACATTCATCATTTCCTTTATATACACCTCTGTCAAGGTGTGTAGGCTCAACACTTGTTATCAGATTTATTCAGAGAAACATTTCACTTGCAGATTTTTACTTTGATTTCATTCATATAAATGAAGTTTGGTACAAAAGTACAACCAGCCAGCAAATACTGCGCTTGAGGATTCATATTACTATCTCACCATTTAATTAATACTCCGTTCGGTGATAAAAAGTACAAAAAATAAGAGGGTATTTGTATGTATTTAATGAAAAGTTAAAACCTGATTAAAGAAATTAGTCTGTACAACCACAAATGTTTAAAAATAAATAAGGTAAGTAATTTGTCACCAAGTATTATTGTGATTATATATATATTATAGGTTCATGAGTAGAGATCATATAAATTGATTACCTGGAGATACTATTAGTTCACTTCCTCACAGTAACACCATAAATCCTTAGCATGCCCTGCCCTCTACTGGCCAAATAGGTGCAACACACTGAGTTAGCTTAGCCACAGGGACCAGACAACTGAAGCTCACACATGATGTAAAAAAGGCAACAAAACACCTGGCTGGTTCCTGGGCAAGTCATTGTTGTTGTCATTTGTCGAGTTGTTTGTTTGGATGTGTTTACACTTGTCTAAATATGTCTCTCTCTCTCTCTGTGTGTGTGTGTGTGTGTGTGTGTGTGTGTGTGTAGGTCTAGACCCTGCAGTAACTTCCACTCCTACTGTGCCTGACCTCCCCATGAGCTCTACCCCAGGGCTAATCAGCAGCAGCAGCTATACAACTGTTCACAGTGAGGTTTTTTTTTTTTGTTTGTTTTCTTTTGTTTTTCTTTTGCTCCGTGTGGAGATGATAAAACTACCAGTGATACTGATTAAATGTGGTTCTCTATATCTTAGCTCCAAGAATTCAATCACCTGTGATCATCTCGCCACCGAATGGAACCATTTTTGAAAGTCTGCATGGTGAGTGATAATATAAAATATAATGCTTAGATGCACAATGCTTGAACGAACAGATAGACTATTTGAATAAAAATGTAAAAAATGTAACGTCTCTTTACCTCCAACTTTGTTTAGGTTCAGGACTGGAGATGTTTTGCACGGTGCTCACAGATTGTCAGATGGCAGATTCCACTGAGGTCACATGGCTGGTCAATGGCCAATCAGTGGAGTCATCATACCTTGATGGGCGGGCTCTGCAGGGGGGACGGAGGTAATTGTTGGTTTGTTTCTGCCTAAAACCATCCAGGGGGCACTTGAATTGAGATTATTATTTTGTCATGTTAAGATGCATGCTGAAATTTGTGAAGTAGGCTTCATTTTCACATTTTATCCATCAAAAATATGATACAGTAAATACAAAACGCAAATACTCAAAACGCTGTTCAAAGTGATATTACCTGTTCATTTGCTGTCACTGACAAAACACTTAAATTGAACATCCTTGATTCTAATTGTCAATTCTTTTCACTTAATCAGTTAGTTTTTTGGTCTAAAAAATGTCAGAAATTGGTAAATGTAAAGTGTGTTTCCCAAAACCCACAAGGATGTCCTCCCGTGTTTTGTTTCCCCCAAAATAAATCAAAAGATGTTCAGTTTACTGTCAGAGAGGAATAAAATAATCTGAAAACATTCACAATCAAGAGGCTGGAATCAGAAATTTTATTTTTTCTTCTTCTCAAATATTAAAAAAAAAAATCAATAAAAATAGTTGGTGATTAATTCAAGCCAAATAGTTGAAAAATAATCAATTAATTAATTACAAGGGCTGCAACTAACAATTATTTTCATCTTGATTAATTGATTAATTGTATTATTCCTTACTATACACACATCTTACCTAGTTTCAGCCTTGACGTACATCCAATTTAAGCTAGTAGTTTTTTGCCAAATGACCCATCAAAGTCATACCATGTAAACAGGGCTGTCTGTCTCCATGTTTTCAGGGTAATCAGGGTGTCTGAAAGCTGCCAGATTGAGCTGAGGCTAATTCTTGTAGCGATGACTGAAGAAGACCAGAATACGGAGCTGAAGTGTGTCACGCAGAACCAAGGAGGGAGACAGGAAGTTGTCACACAGCTTCAGCTAGAAGGTGAGTTTTTTTCTGAATATACTGGTAGACACTTTATCAGATACTTGTGATGTAATACACCTGTAACTACGCGTTTCAAGAATTTTACATTTTTGACATTTTAACCATTGGTGTTAATAATGATAAGTACATACATGATAAGTTTGTATTCACTGCAGTACTTGCTGAGATCTGAGAACACGGCACTATAGATGCAGCTTGACGGGGAAAGAAACACGAGTGGTCAGATGATTAGACAGGCTGTAAACAGGTTAATATAGATCAGATCTTTGCACTGAAGAACATCACCAAGCAGTTTGTTAACTGGAACACCCCACTGTACATCAATTTCATTGATTTTTAGAAAGTTTGGAAGACAGCCTGCATAGTGATCCGCGATTGTGATCATGAGAGAATAGGAATCCCTCCAAAAATGGTCACACTGAAAGGGTTGTTCTATCATCACTTCGAATACAACTTCATTGTTGATATCTGAATGGTTCACTGTGGAGTCTGGTGTGTAGGAGGAGTGTACCATGTCCTCCATTCTCTTACTGACAGCTGACAGACCCAGGGTCTCCAGTGGACTCCCAACTTGAAGTTCTCAACTTTCAACACAGAAAACTGACAGACTGTACTGAACAAGTTTGCCAAACAAACTTGAACATCAGTTCCTCCAAAACCCAAGTGACACGTATTAATGCCACTCCAGATGCACCAGTAACAGTGCACGTGGACACTCCTGACTATTAAGAGCAGTTTATTTACCTTGGAAGTCTTTGCTTTATTAGTGAGTGCATGTTTAACATTCCCAAGGTATTCACATCCTTCCTGTTTCCTTGTTTCCGAGATTCTTTTATGAAGAGTTGGTTCAGCATATTACAGGAAGTATGTGATTGTACTCACTCACCTTGGAAGTCCCGTTTCTGTAAAGACAATGCAGCATAAAATGACAACAGAACAAGGCTCAGGAAGGTTCATGGTGCTTTTGCTTGGCTCCAGCCACTGTGGAAGTCAAGGCAGTAAAGCCTAAGGCAGATCATTGAGGCCAGCAACAAAGGGGATTAAGTTAAGTTAAAGAAGCTGACAGTTTAGTCAAACTTTCTAAGCAATAATCCCTTATTGTACAGTATGTTGATAATTATGGCAAGTAAACTGGTCAAAGTATCCATGGTAACCGTGATGGATGTTCAAATGCCACAAATTGTAACATTTTGCATTCATTTTCTTTTCTGGTGAATCAGGAGTTTTGTCTGAAAACTGATTGAGTTTCTTACCCAATCTGATTTAATAATGTCGCCATGTTCCAAGATCTCAATAAATAGGTACATGTTATCATATCCAACACAGCCAATAGCCAATCTAAGCTATAATACACTGGAATTATCATTTGCGATGATGAAGATAAGCATGGCCTCTATAATAAAACATGCATTTACCTCTGTCTCTCTCTCTTCACAGACTCCACATTTACGTGGCTGGTGGTAGCTGTAGTCGCCGCATCCTGCTTCCTGACTGTGGTGTCAATCTTCCTCTATGTCCTCTTCAAACCTAAAAGGAAAAAGAAAATGGATTATTTTCTGGCTCGGCAGAACAGCGTCTTCTAACTCTGCTGGTGTGCGCACTTCCTACAAATACCTTCTTTAATGTGTTTGCTGTTCAATCAAATCAGTATTTCAGTGACGCCACCACATCTTGTTTGGTGTCCAACACTCCTTTTGCAGGGATTCAAAGCTTTAAAATCAGTAGCTGCATTCAGCTACAGTAACATGTCGTTACCTACTGCCCTCCATTTCTTCATCCTCGGATGAAATTACTCAAGGAGCTTTTTTTTTTTTAACGTTTGTTATTGTATGTGCAGCTAATCGCACTGGTTAATATCCTACTTAGATGTAATAAAGATTAACAAAACAGATGCCAAACAAAAGTAAAGCATATCTGGTATATTTTTTGGTCAGGTGCAATTTTGGTCAAATTCAGTAAAGGCTTTTAAAATGGCAGCATTTGTATATACTGTACATGTATATAACATACAACTGTATGTGAAGTCATTTCATTTGGGTTTTTTTTGTCATTCAAACACTCCAGTAGCTTTATTAGATACACCTGTAAAATCTAATGCAACTCAACACAACAGTTCAGCCAGAAATTCTGCCTTTACAAAGATCATCATGTTGAGTTTTGATTGACACTGTCAGAGAGCTATTAATTTAACTAAATGTTTATTATACAGATTGTAGTTTGCAGTGGTGTTGCAATGGATTACATCACATTGAGAGGTGTTCCTGATGTTTTGTCAACCCCATTAACAAACGAGAGGAGGGAAAATGAATATCTCTCTGAAAAGTGTTCAAAACCGAACATTATTATCTTTGTAAAGGTAGAAATTATGGCAGAGCTGTTGTATTGGATTGCATTAGATTTTACAGGTGTAGCCAATGAAGTGCCCACTGAGTGTATATACATATGTGTGTCTTTTTCAAAATGCAATAAATGTTCTCAGGGAACCATCTTGTGCAACAGAGAAGTGGTCTGTGCCTTTGCAAATCTGTTTTACATTTGATCCTCTATTCAATGATGCACTATCGTTTAAACTTTATACCTTAAGTTAATCATACAGTATTTTCTTTGTGAAGCACCGTGTGTTTTTACATTTGGTTTGGTATAAATACCAAATTGCCCCAGATATAAAATACTCTGCTATTACGGTGAACACCGTTTTTTTTCATCTTACTTATTTTTGATTTGAAGATTGGAAGCACACATGACTAAAACATGGTAGGTAGCCATACTGTATTCAGCAGCTTTAAAATATAGGCTACTATAAACTATAAACTGTTCATTCTAGGTTTTCAAAGTGGGAGGTGTCCCCAGAGGTAATCCAAACAGTTTCAGGAGAGGCTTTGACTGTTTTCACAGGATATGTCAGAAATACCACTATAATTGTTGGTAAAAATGTAATCAAGCATACAGCCTAGACCTGCTCTATATTAAAAAAAAAAAAAACTTCTGCTATTTCTTGACCCTATATAAATAAAATTGATTTGACTTATTTTAGCCAGATAAGAAACATCATTACAGTACAATAAAGTACCACAAAAACTCATTCTTAGGTGCCACAGTGGCCCATAGAAACACATTAATCTATCCATCTTTTAAAATACTTCCTTTTCAGGGTTTGTGGGACATTCACGACAAATTAAAACTCACATGCAATTTCTAGTTTCTGTGTCACTGTTACTGTGACAGGAAACAGGTGCACCCAGAGGAGTCCAATGCAGACATGTAAAGAACATGTAAACTCCACGCAGAGAATCATCTGATCGCTGAGCCACCATGTCAACCTGCACAGAAAAAGAAATGTATAACTGTTACTCATACAGTATAGAACTTTTCAAGCTCACTCCACAGCACACACAGCAGCACTACAGAGTGATAAGTAGGCCTAACTAAAACCAGACACAGTTAATGAAGCACAATTAAGATTAGTAAATAGTACTCCCTCTGCACAGCCAGTATAAAGGATCAGGTGCTGGTTGACTGCAAACAACCGCACACTGAACTGACTTTACTCTGAATTTATTTGGAATGAACAACGCGTTTTGCTCGTGGCTTCTTCAAGTTCACTCAACAGAATCGCAGGTACAGACAGGACCTGTAGTCCTGTAGAGAATTTGAAATGTATTTTTTGAAGAATGTTGAGGCACTGAAAAAAGAAAAAATGAAATGACTGTCATAATTAGTCACATGATCTACGCATATTTAATCACACTGAAGAAGCCACAGGTGAAACACATTGTTTGCTCTAAATAAATTCACAGTTAAGTCAGTTCAGTGTGCAGTGGTTTATGTGGATGTTTTTACAATGAAGATTACTAGAGAACATAATTTACAGGAAATATAGTTTCATGGTTAAAGCAGTGATTACAATGGTATTGATTTCACAAGTTATTGATGTTCAAATAGCTTACACAATCTTTGGTTAAAAGGATACTACACTTTCCATGATAACCTACTCAGTATGTACTCACCATTATGCCAATGTGATGATA
>JAJHUR010138033.1:526-33104 GCA_027495735.1 Lutjanus campechanus
CCCAAAGAGTTTCTCTCATCAGGGGTGAGGAAGAAGATGGTCTTAGATCATCTCACCAGTTACACCAGCATGTTCATGCTGGTCTGCCATCAACTGACCAGTTACACAGCCCTACCAACCTGACTGCTCATCACTCAACCAGCTACACAAAACTCAACAACTCAACAAAGATCAATCAAATGGATTACTAACTGTTTGTAGAATATTTGTGTATAAATTGTTGAACATTTGTGAAACGTATGTTGAGTCGAATGTTTCATGAATTATCACCTAAACTCTATAATCTGTGAAACATCTGCAGATAAACTGAAACAGTTGAGCTGTTGAATCTCAACTAATAAATTGTTGAAATGTTACAAATAATCTATAAACTATCTGTAGGCAGACTATCCACATAAAGTGATACCCAACAGGCAATTAAGGAAATAAATGATTATTAATAACAATAATACTAAACAAATAAACAGATTTATATAAACAGTGACATGTTCCAACTGTACAAGTGTCTGATACTCTTCAGTCTGTTTGATTGTTTATGTTCAAATAATAAATTTATATTATTACTATTTCACCTTGTTTTTTTCTTTTCTTTTTTTTTAAACTTTATTTTGCAGTTTTTCATTAACAAACATACAACTTCCAAACATAGACACTAAAGGACAAACAAAACAAACACAAAAAATAAAAAAAAATTAAAAAAAAAGGGTACCCCCCCACCCCCCAGGCTCATAAACAAAAATTAAATTAAAGAAAACAGAGAGATACAAGTACAAAAATAGTCAGACAGGAACCTCTACTCATATGTTGAGTGAATTGATGTTTTGAGCATTTTATAAAGTGGTTTTCACTATCCAATACAACTAGTGTTAAGAGTATATCATAGGAAGGGAAAACCCTCTACAAATTCTATAAAAGGACTCCAGGTCAGGGCGAAGTTTCTGTGGGCTTTGCATATCTTATATCTCAGTTTCTCTAAAGGTAGAAAAGATAGTACATCCCTCAACCACTGCAGGAATGACGGGACTGAATTTGATTTCCAATTAAAAAGTATGAGTCTGCGTGCAAGCAGGGAGGCAAATGCCAATGCATTTGCTTGTAAGTTTGAGATTTTGCGGTCTGGGGGTGGTATACCAAAGATGGCTGTGTGATAGTCAGGTGCTATAGTCTGACCGCAGATTTTGGAAAATACATCAAATATCTGTCTCCAATAGTCGTTGAGGGAGGTGCACGACCAGAACATGTGTCCTATTGTGGCGGGTACATAGCTGCACCGCGGACAACCAGGATCTGCAGTGGGAAAGAGTTTGGACAATTTATCTCTTGAATAATGCAGGCGATGGAGTACTTTGAATTGAATTAAACCATGGCGTATACACAGTGATGAGGTATGGATACGTTTTAGACTATGTTGCCACATATCTTCAGAAAGTTCAACCTCCAAATCTTTTTCCCATGCCATTTTGGTTTTATCCCATGAAATTGGTTTCAAGTCTCCTATCATATTGTAAATCACAGATACACGTTTCTTCTCATAAGGGTCTAGTTCTAAAATTGCATCTAAATGATTCCTAGGTGGTGGGAAAGGAAATGAGGGAAACTTTTCTCTGGTAAAACTGCGTATCTGAAGAAATCTAAAATAATGCGATCTGGGAATATTGTGGTCATTTTCAAGTGTTTCAAATGAAATAAACACATTATCAGGATACAAATCACAAAAGAATATCAACCCATTTCTATGCCAATACTGAAATGCATTGTCAAATCCAGATGGAAGAAAGAAGTGGTTATCTGCTATTGGAAAATACCTGCTATGCTGCTTTAAATCGAAATGTCTCCTAAACTGTAACCATATCCTAAGTGAGGCTTTGACAACCGGGTTTGTGAACTGTGTACTACGGTTGAGTGGTAACAATGATGTGAGTGTTGGTAGAGGGTTGGATAATAGTTCTATATGAACCCAATCTGGACCCTGCTTATTTTCATATGTGTAAATCCAATGGATTATTTTTATTATGTTAGCAGCCCAATAATACCAAAGAAAATTGGGTAATCCCAACCCACCAGCATCTTTAGGAACTTCCAGGTACCTCTTTTTCATCCTAGGATTGGAATTGTTCCATATAAATTAAGAGATTAGTCTATCTAACTGTTTAAATGTTTTCGTAGGGATAAATATGGGGACCATTTGAAACACATAAAGAAATCTAGGTAGGACTGTCATTTTGACTATATTAATGCGACCTGCTAATGAAATTGGTAAAGATGACCATCTCCCGAGGTCTTGTTTTGTTTGTTTTAATAATAATTTAAAGTTATGTTTCTCCAAATTCTCCATCCTGTGGGTGACTTTAATTCCTAGATATGTGAACATATTGCGTTCTGTTTTGAATGGAAATTTGGAGTAATCTCCGTCTGTGCGGTCAATTGGAAAAAGGAGGCTCTTTGAATAATTCAGTTTATAGCCTGAGAGGTGTCTAAAGTTTTCTAGCATCAACAATAGTTTTGGTATCGATACTGTCGGGTTGGATATATACAAAAGCAAATCATCAGCGTATAGCGCCACTTTGTGGGCTTTGCCGCCACGGGAGATACCAGTTATACCCTCTTCTGCTCTAAGGGCTATAGCAAGGGGTTCGACCGCCAGATCGAACAGATATGGGGAGAGGCCGCAGCCCTGCCTACAAGACCTGTGGAGGGGGAAATAGTCAGAGATATTGTTATTGGTCCGTACAGCTGCAGTGGGTGCGTCATATATTATTTTAATCCATGTTAAAAATGATGATCCAAAGCCAAATTTTTCTAAGACAGCAAACAGGTATTGCCATTCTACGCGGTCAAATGCTTTTTCGGCATCCAAGGAGATCACCACTTCTTCTGTGGTCTCCTCAGATGCCGAGTGCGGGGTGTACAGGATATTGAATAATCTACGCATATTATAAAATGACTGTCTGCCTGGAATGAAGCCCGTTTGATCTGGATCAATGACTGTTTGAATTACCCCATCTAAACGGGTAGCTAGTATTTTTGCAAGAATTTTATAGTCGCAGTTTAAAAGGCTTATTGGGCGATATGAGCTGCATAATAAAGGGTCTTTATCTTTTTTGAGCAATACTGAAATTATGGCTTGAGTCATGGTTTGTGGTAATTTCTGTTGTTCAAAAATGTCCTGGTACAACTGGCTAAGTATCGGTGCTAGTTTGTCAGCAAATTCCTTGTATATCTCAATTGAAAACCCATCGGGCCCTCCGGCCTTGCCGCTCTGTATTGTAATTGCCCGTATTACTTCGTCTGTTGTGATCTGTCTGTCTATCTGTAGGCTGTCCTCCAGGGTGATCGTTGGAATGGTCAGCCCCTCTAGGAATGTGATAATATCCGACGGGTCATCTGGTGGCTCCGACCTGTAGAGATTCATATAAAACTGTTTAAACTCATTATTTATTGTATTAGGGTTGGTGGTTTTCTCCCCCAGGTCTGTTCGGATTTCAGGAATAGTGTTTACAGCTGCGGACTGTCTAATTTGGTGGGCTAAAAGCTTTCCAGCCTTCTCCCCATGTTCATAAAATTTTTGTTTTGATTTAAAAAATAACTGTTCGGTTTGTTTAATGGAAAGGTTATCGAATTCAGTTTTTAACAGTAATTTTTCTCTATAAAGCTCGGGCGTTGGGGCAGCAGCATATTTACGGTCCACCTCAGCTATGCTATGAGACAGGTCGCTCAGGCGTTGTTTGCGTTTCTTTCTCTCATAAGCTGTGTAAGATATTATCTGGCCCCTGAGGTAGGCCTTAAGAGCTTCCCACACAGTGGTTAGCGGCATATCTGGTGTGCGATTGAATTCCAAAAAACTAACTATTTGTTGGGAAATTAATTTCTTGAAAGAGTCCCTAGATAACAACAGAGGATCAAACCGCCATGTGCGACGTGGTCTGGTGCACTCTGGGAAGCATATATCCAGTTGTACTGGGCCATGGTCAGAAATGACAATGCTATTATATTGGCAATCCTTGACCATAGGGAGAGTTTTGCTATCTACAAGGAAAAAGTCGATCCTGGAGAAAGAGTGGTGAACTGGGGAGAAAAAGGAGTATTGCCTAATAGTTGTAGTAAAAGCTTAATTTAGGGATCTCGAAGTTGGCTATTGTTAGAATAGTTGGGAGGGTTATTGTTGTTCACTCACTCACTCACTCTCTCTCTCTCTCTCTCTCTCTCTCTGTCTCACACACACACACACACACACACACACATATATGAAAGCAAGCGAGTTCAATCCTCAGTGGATCACATCTGCTCAAGGTATTACCTATGAAGCTGACAGCTTACCTTCACCATCATCCACACTTTTATCATCATCTCCTCCTTCAAGATCAAGAGAGCCACTTCCACTTGTTACGTTGCTTGCTGTAGACATAGGGGTGGCTGGCTCTCCAAGGTCTACATCACTCTCTGCCAAGTAGCAAGAATAGGCAACAGTCAGAACAGTGGGGGGACACGTCTTTGGGCTTAACACTCGTTTAGATTTACTAACGTTGATTTACGTTCCTGTGACGCTTGTTTTACTTATGTGTTTATCTGTGAGGGACAGTGCATATTAATTAACAGTGAACTGTAAACATGCCGGATTTAGCCAAAAGGCTAGTTTTCATTCACAGTCCCTGGCCAGATCCAGGTTGTAACATATATTTGAACACATAGCATGCAACAGGATGAACAAGGAGGCATGTACTAGGCAGGCAGGCAATTGTTACAAAACGGAAAGAGGCAGCAGTTGAACTACTAATGTGTACAGTTTTTATTATTGACGTTAGCTTGCTAGCTGACTTACTCAGCTACGGTGAGCTGGCTGACGTTAGCTAACCTACCTTGGTCACGTTGTTCTTGTTCATCCTCAAAGCCGACATCAACCCCGCTGTTTTGGGCAGTAATAAGGGGTCTTTGCCCCAGAATCTCATCCATTAGGTCGTAGTGGGGAAAGGTAGATGGGTCGGACCCATACTGGTGCTGTTTTGCTTCTTCGCCCCGTAGTATGCCTTTTTCAGCATCTTCCAGCGGTGCTTGATTTGGCCTGGCGTTCGTGCAAACCCTGCTTCCCGTAACTTATCGCTCACCTTTTTATAAATCTCACTGTCCCGGTATTTTCTACCGTCTATGAATGACATCACATTCATGTCTTTGACCACGGTTATTAGGTGACTTGTTTCCTCCTCGGTCCAAAAGTGTGGTGTCCTGCGTTTTGCCATTTTACAGGTACTTCCTGTACTCAAGAGACCAGGATTCCTTGCGAATAGAACATGCGCAGAACACAAATGAATGTTCCTTTCGATAGGGATATCCCGACAGGCGTATACATGACCAAATATTCGGGTTGGAAAGGGAGTAACCCCGGGGTCTTATTCGGCGTTTTTAGAAACCGGAATATGAGCATATTCCGGTTTCTCAAAAGGGTTACTGGTGTTTACATGGCCGTGCGCAACCGGGTTATCGCTAATATTCCGGTTATGAACGGGTTACTTGAGTGCATGTAAACGTAGCCTATGATGCTGCAAGTGGAGCTGCTATGACACAAGACACATTTCAGACTTGTTCTGAAAATAAAATGATCAATTAATCAATCAATCAGTCAACACAAGCTCAGCTGATTTCGGTCTTACAGAACACTCCTGTGCTGTGTGATCTGTGCCAGTATATGTGTCTGTTGCTGTATGTAAATGTACTGATAGACAGGCCCTGTGGTACACTGACTGTTCTACTTGTATTCTTTGGGTTTTCTGCTTTCATTCCAGCCCTTGTCTAAGGCAGGAGATACTTACTGTTAACTATGTGTACACAAAAGCACACCAGCATCATGGCTGCTTCACGTATCCTACGTCCATTTGGAGTGATGGTTGTGCACATCCTCAGAAATGACTCCTGCCAAAACACATGTAGGCCCATACCTCATTTTCATTCATTTCAATTTAGCCAATAAACACTGTTTTTAATCATTTTTTTCTAGGAGTATTCTGTTAACACCTGTATGTCCTACACAAACGCATTTTTGAGTCACATGATACCAAACCACATTCTCAAACAGTGTTATGACCCAATGTGTGTTATTGTAGAGCAATATGTTTGTTCCTGTTTTTCCCCTCCCTTCAGGAGGATGGTGCTGCCTTTCCTATTTGTGCTTTTTTCCCAGCATGGGTGTCGGCTGATGATTGGGTCCCATGCTGAGGCCGCCTCCTTTAAAATGGCACCTGTCGGCATCAGCGTTGCTCCTTTTTTTTTCCCGGCTCCCAACCAGACCGTGCCACGCTGTCCGCCAGTCCGATCGTGTGACTTGTGAACTCCGTTGTTGTGATCAACTTGATGTCTGTTGCAAAAATGTAGAGACCTTCTAAAAAACAGAGCAGTCCTGGTAGTTGTAGGGGTGAGAAGCCCGTTTATTTTTACACTCCTTCTTTTCTCCTGTTTATGTTAGGGAGTTAGATAAGCTACCTGTATTTCTTTTAGTTTGTTTGATTACAGGGAAGTTAGTTCATTTAACCCCAGATTGTTTTGTTTGTTATTTTGGGCCACGCTCACCCTGACGCCAAACCTACCATGTTTTATGCAAGTGTTGAATAAATGGCTCTTTGTTGGACTGCACCTGTCGTGGCACTAGTCATCCTTGGGAGTGGGGGAAAGGGGGGAGTCACTTTTGTGATGTGCTCAGGTTTTCCCCAGAACCGGGTGCAACAACAGGCACACATACACACACTATTAAAATGACTTACATGGCTTTTTATTGATTTCTAAGATAAAAGCAGTGTATTATATCCTGTGAGAGCCTGTTTAGACTTTAATAAAAGCAGCATCCATGGACGCACGACAAGCTGTAAACACAGCACTGACATATCATCACCTCATAAAGTTGACATGGTGAACATGTACCTCATCCAGCAAGTAAGGAAACATGATCGGTGATTTAGAGTGGTGTTTGTGTACAACTAATGAATAGTTCAATATTTGCTCTCTCTAAATTCTATTCTGAGTCTTCACCAACACCAGAGGGAAACATCTGGCTGTTCAGCTGCTAAATGCTCCACTATGTTCACCAGTTAGTAACTGTGTCTGTTCTTTGCTGTTGACAGGTAGTGTACAGTGTGTGTTTAAAACAGCTGCTGCTGCTGGAAACAAGGTTGATGAGAGCAGAGTTTGTGGGCTGGAAAACCAAAACAATATGAAAGATGCTACAAGGTTCTGTAGAACTGAGGCGAACTGCAGGGTCACATTCTGACAAGCATTTGGCTCAGTGTTATTAAAATGAAGATTTTGATTAGTGCAGCTTTAATTTAATGCAGAGGGTTGGCCTGCCTGCTGGAGTCTTACTGTGAGATCTTTACTTGTGGATTAGGTGAAAGGTGGATTGCAAATCCTACTTCTCAAGAGTTGGTCTTTGGCAAAATATTTTTACAAATCAGCCAACAAGCCTTGGAGATCAGTAGTAATTGTTGGTTTTATAAAATGAACATTCTGCTGTTCTGGAAACTGTTCCATATCAGCACTCTATGTGTGCAGTCCAGCAATCTACATCTCTTTGTGAATGCAATGAACAAGTTTATTCAGCGGGGATTAGGGCGATAATGTTAGCATAATGTCAAGATTCAGGTGGTCGAGTTTGTCAGAGATGTTTGTTTGACAAGGACTCACAACACTGTAGAATGCAGGTTGACTCTTTGCTCATGAGGAGCCTCAGAACCTTATACTTTCTAAACTAAAACCTGGAGCATTCTACAGAGTATCTGTTTTTTGGACTCATCACCTGGAGAGAAAAGGTACAAGGTAACTACTACAAAGTAAATTGTGACTAAAACATTTGATTCAGAGCAAAAAAAAAAGAAAAAAAGATTGTCAATGGAAAAAATGCACATAATTATTTTAAGAGTGAAGAAACTATCCATCCCACAATCCATTGCCAATGATAACGCTTCTCCTTAATTTAACCTTTGTCATTACTACAAGGTTTATACTGTTAATAACAGTGTTGTAATATCTTGTAGTTTGTGTTGTGTATGGGGACAGCAAACATTTCCATGGTAACAGCAATCTCTGTCAATCACAGACCTTGCTGTTACACTTTAGGATTGAGGGAAGTGTAGTACTTTGCATTGCAAATGAAACTCCACATTGGAAATTATGACTAATAATCTAAATCCTCTTTGCAGGATATGAATGAGATTTTCCCTTCCAGAACCTCACTGCTGAGCTCTGTAAGTGTGAGTCAGGTTGACCACCAGAGGAGAACGGGCATTTGAAACGAGGATGCACACATTTTCCTGAATCTCAGACACATAAGAATGGGTTCGCCCACTGAAAGCCCCTCACCTCATTAGAGCTTCATGTACTGATCCCATCTCTTGACAGAGAGCTGACAGGAGCCTGACGTGCAGTGGGCTTAATGCAGTTCACCTGTATGATTGCAGTTTGCATAATGACATTAAGTGTATAGAATCTGTGTGTGGATGATGCACTGGATGAATCTGATGTGTGCTGCCAGTCCCTTGGTGCTCTCCACCCTTCTCTCTTAACTCATCCTGATAACATCCGTACATAGTTCTCATACTTCACATGTAGAGCACTTGTGTTTTAACTTTTAAACAAATTACACAACAGATCTCTATGGATGACAGTGTCAGTGTGTCTGTCAATCCACACTGAAATATCTCAACAGTTATGGGATTGATTGTCATTGTTGTCTGGTGTTATCCAAGTCTCCTAAAGTTCAGACGTGCCAAGCGGACTAAATAACTGTTATTTACACCATGTTTTTAGCCTGAATCTTCACTGTAGATCCTTAACTTGGAGTCACATTCACATGCACACTGTCTGCACACACACCATTAACTTTAATCAGCATGAAGGTGAGTAGATAACTGATAGACTGAATTTTCAATTTTGGGTGAACTATCCCTTTAAGGGTGAGCAGAGGACTCACATTGGTATCCCATTACATTTCCATCTGACCAGCCGAAGGTCAAAGTTCTCTCTTGTCTGATGAAATGTGCGAATTGGTACAAAAGTTTGTTCAGACATTCAGGAGTTCCCTTAAAGACAGTGGTTACCAAACTGGGGGAGGGTCCCCACCACCACCGTGATTCTCCTGCCTGCTTTTGTAAGCAAATAAGAATGTGCATAGCTTACACACTGCACTCTGGCTCTTCACATTCTACATGTCCACAGTACATTATGACTGAGAGGTAACAGCATGTGTATATTACAATAACTCAGCTTGAAACCACTTGAGAGGAAACATGTAAAATGAATATTTTGTGTAAAAGATCAAGATGTAACTATGTGTAATGCATCAATTCTGCAAATGTTTCTGGTGACAAAATGTTTGATATAATTCCATACAGTATTTAAAAATATAAGAGAATCAGTGGTGTATTAGTGTTTCTGTTGGCGTGCCTTAGCCTCTGCCAGGAGCTTCTATCAGCAAACAAGAAATATATGCATGTACACACACAGGTTGTTGAGACACTTCATACGTGACACTCTTTTTCAATTACTCTCATCACCTAGAGCAAACACACAGGCCTGCACACACACACATGCACGCACACACCCACACACGCATACACACACACACACGCACACACACACACACAGTGGCGGCCAAGCGTAGCCTGGCTGAGGCAGAGGAGATTATGATGGCAAATTGTATCTCAGTCTTTTCTGTAAACCCCTGAAGCAGAGCTGGAATGAAAACAGAATCGAAAATAGAGACAGAAAACAAGGTGGACCAGAGGGAAAGGACAAAAAACAATAGCAATTAAATATCCATCTATATATCTGTGCCTGATGGCACATCTCACTGAGAATAATAAAGCTTCTGTGTGTGTGTGGTTCAGACATCAGAGGGGAGACACTGATGAACTTTGTGAAGCTAAGCTTGAAGGCTCTCTGAACAAAAACAAGAGAGGAGGAGCAAGACGAGAGTGATGGATTGATGGACTGAGAGGTTGAAGAAATGAGCAGACCAATGACAGCGTCCTCGAGGTTCCAGTGTCCCATCTATAGCTCTGAGCTCCCTGCTAAGATTCACAGTTGTCACAGCACTGAGTGGGAGGACGAGCAGCTACAGTAACACACCGTGGCCTGTGTGTGACCCACTGCAGCCTGCAACTACACACAGTTTTGTTTTGGTTCTCTGTGTGCATCATTCCAGTGACAAATACTATGTAGATCATCATAGACTTCAAGTCAACTTTTTCAACAATATGCATGTAAATGTGAGGCTGTTGCCCAGTAAAAAGGCATTGACAAAGTATTTTATCCACATTTTGTGACTGCAGCAGAGCCAGAGTCTCTGCAACCCTGAACTTAATCTAGACATCACCCGCAGGAGCTGTAAGAGAGAATGCACACTGAGGGTGCACACAGTGTTTGTACTCTTTTCAGCTTGGCTGGATTCACTTTCCACTCCTTCACTGATATTGGGGATGCATCCAAATACTAGTAGTATTAATATCAACACAAAACCAGTCACCATTAAAGGGATAGTTCACCCAGAAATTTTTAATTCAGTCATTATCTACTCACCCTCATGCTGGTTGGAGTTTCACAGGAAAACAGTGTTGCAGAATCTCCCAAACAATGGAAGTGAAGGGTTAGTGACCAGTTTTGAAACAAAAAAAAAGAATCAACCAACAAAAAATACAAAAATGCTTCCATACTACTCACGTAATCCAAGTCTCCTAAAGCCCCAACATGCCAAACTGACTTGAAAGATGTCATTTCACCATGTGTTTAGCCTGAATCTTCACTGTAGATCTTTAGCTTGGAGCCACTTTCACATGCGTGTGCTCACCGTCACAGCTGGGTGTGTGTGGTGTGTGCAGTTAAATGGTGTGCGTGCACAAGTGAACAGCATGTCAGTGCTTTAGGAAACTTTGTTGTCTTTTCCGTTTGAAAACTGGTCATCATTCACTTCCATTGTTTGGGAGATTCGGCAACACTGTTTTCCTGTGAAACTCCAGCAGTGTTTTGCGGACTAAAAAACTAAACCTGACCTTCAGTTGGCATGAGGGTGAGTAGATAATGACTGAATTTTCATTTCTGGGTGAACTATCCCTTTAAGGATGAGTTGTAGTGAAGATGTGGACACATTACTTGGGCTCGAGTCAGACCAGAGTCACAAATTTGATGACTTTAGACTCAATTTAAAAAAGAAAGAACTTGCAACTCAAGTTAGAAGACCAATGACTTGTGATTTGGATTGAAATGTTTGATAACTTAGAAAAAGGACCCACAAATCACGTCATTTCCCTTTATTTCCTGACTTAACTAAAACTAACAGTAATGCTCTTCATTCTAAGCAAGTCAACACTTACCTCCCCAGATCCACTTTGTTTCAAACCATGATGACCAAATGTTTCGTTATTGTGGGTCAGTTGGAAAAAATGATTTCAAAGATAATTTTTGTTTGTGTGCTATGAGATGGTCTTACTAAGCAGAATGAAAAACATGTGGGTTGGAAATTAGGAGAAGATGCAGCAACTTCCAGTCTCATTCGTCATTTGAAGTTAAACAAAGAAGGTAAGTTGGGCTAATATTAACATAGTTAGAAAGCTACTGTTCAGCTAACATTCACATAGCAGCTTTGTTAATCAATGAGACTGGAAACTGGCTGTTACATTAGGACATTCGCAAACTTTTTTCTGGCATGCCCTCTTTCAGAAGCCGAAAAACATTTTCATCTCCCCACGCCACAATGTTTTTATCAGTCATTAACAGTAATTGGGGATGGAACTGATAAAAAGGGATTAAAAAGTTGAATTTTAATGAAGAGCGGCACGATAGTGCAGTGGTTAGCGCTGTCACCTCACAGCAAGAAGGTCCTGAGTTTGAATCCCCCCGTCAGCTGGGGGTCTGGGAGTTTGTGGCTGGGCAGGACCTTTCTGTGCAGAGTTTGCATGTTCTCCTCATGTCCACGTGGGTTCGGGTTCTCCGGCTTCCTCCCACAGAAGGATAATTGATAACTCTAAATTGCCCACAGGTGTGAATGTGAGCATGAATGGTTGTGTGTCTCTATGTGTCAGCACTGCAGTGAACTGGTGACTTGTCCAGGGTGTACCCTGCCTCTTGCCCAATGTCAGCTGGGATAGGTTCCAGCCCCCAATGACCCATCAGGATAAGTCGTTACAGACAATAGATGGATAGAATTTTAATTAAATCAAGCTTTGCAGGATAGAATCAGCAAACTCTCATTTGTTTATTCCCTCTACATTGATGATATTCATTTAACTTTGTTTCATTCTTTATGTCTGCCCCCAAAAGAAGAACTGAGTTGCCCAAAGCGTCCTCTGTGTTCACCCTCAAGCCATTTTCAAGTTTAGGCAGGAACTGATGTCAAACCCAAATAACTTGACAATGCTTTTGAAGTTTCTTTGATAAAACACCACTCAGATCATACAGATCAGCAGGCCTCTAAATCCTTCAGCCTCTAGAAACGAGCTGTTTCTGTGCCTGTAGCTAATCACAATGCCCGGTTTAGTCTGAATACAAGTTTGTCGGCTTGATTGTGCAGCAGGTAACTACACATTTCAGGTATGACAAACTTAGCAGCTTGGTGCTAATCTAAGTCACACAGCATCACCAGACAGAGGAGAGAGGAGGCGTCCATAACAACAGAGCCGACAACAAACCTGGCAGCATGAAGTCACACAAAAAGTGACATAAAAAACAGTCACCAGCATCCAATTTACTATTCGGTTTAGTTAATTAGCTTCATGGTAAGCTTAACGTTTAAACAGATTATGACTCTCCCTAAATACTACATGTGTGAGCATGAAGTAGATGCTACTCATATTAGCCGCGATGCTAACGCCATATCGACCCGACTAAACACACAGCAAAGCAGCATAATTTAGTCCGGCTTTGTACTGACCCTCATATCACTTTACCCAGTGTTGTGGGGACATTTCTGTCAAAAACAAAATGAATCCATTGAGTCTTCTCTGGGTCAGATGATGGGAGTAAATGAAGACATTTGTGCTTGTTGCTACAGCCAACAACAGAGCACTTGCCTGCTTTACTTGTGCTTTCGACATCTTTATTTACCGGAGCAGCGTTAGCGGGCGAAAAAATGGCGACTGGGAGGCGGACTCTCAGGCTTTCAGGGGGCAGCAGCTCAGGGAGCGCTTCCTGCCCAGAGTAGGCGGTCCCCCCTTATGAGGTCATAAACAAGGGCTAACTCCAAACGGAGTGTTTTGGCCTGCATTCACTGAAAGGTGGAGCAAGCAAGAGAAGGAGAGAGAACACTGTTCTCACATCAGGGGGAGTCTGTAGGCAGGCCAGGGACACATATTTTCGCTGGAAAACCTTGAAAAAGTGCATTTTGCATAATATGGGACCTTTAAAGTTACTGTTGTTTACTGCTGTAGATGTTTAAGGTTGAGCTCAATTGAACCACTTTATAGATCACTGTTGGCTGGTTTAATCTACAGCAATGCATCATGGTCTTTAAGACCATCACATGTCTGTAGCATCACTTTTAAAGGAGGGAGGACTGTAGTGGGAGCACTGGACTGTCAGCTGTGACTGTGTGGCAGATGGTTTACATGGCTCTCTGGTCAGTTTGGAGGGGCCCTTAGGAGAATTTTGCTTGGGGCCCCATGGAGGTCAAGACCGGCTCCATGTACAGCTGAGTGTGATACTGATATTGAAGATGAAATCTATGATCTACCTTAACTTGTGTCTTCTGTGTATGGAGAAGCTTGTCAGTCCCTCCAGGAAGCTGAGATGTTGCAACAGTTGCAAATTCAGCCAGTCTTTGTGAATTCTGCATGACCTTGCGATTTTGACCAAACTCTGCAACTTTTCCGCAAATTTTTAAAAAAATGTTTTCAATAATTTATCAATAATTTATTGACAAAGCATAGAAAAAGGAAATCCAGACAGAATTGTAGATCGCCAAGCACAAAGAAAAAAGTTCCTTCTCCAAACCAAACAGCAGGGATAAAAATAAACAAATAAACATAAATAAATAAATAGATAATTAAATAAATAAGAAGCTAAGGTAGTGAGACAAACAAAAGATACATAAACATAAACAAGAACATAAACATGAAGCAAAGTATAGTAATGAGTTTTCAGCAGTATTGTGTGGTAATTGCAGTATTTTCCAGAAAAATCATTACTTTACCCAATATGAGTTAAGTAAGAGGTTACAGATTCCAAAGCTACAAATACAAGTAGCTCATAGCCAACATCTGAGAAACAAACAACAAAAGCTGTCTGAATATTGACAGCTTACTAAATCAGCTGTTCAACCTTGGAGTACAACATGGCCATCAACAGGGTACAAAGGTACTCTAATAATATAATGAATAATATTAATAATTAATCTGGGTTCCAAGTAATGAGTAAAGTAATATTGTTTTTGGAGATCTAATTAAGTAAAAAAACAAACAAAAAAAACTCATTATACATCCTGAGTAACTTGCCAAAAATTGATGGTTAGCAATAACAACCTTGTGCAAATACAGATTAAAAAACAATGTTCCAAACCTAATATACATATGCAATAGTTATGAAATGCAGGTTCATGGCCCATAGTCCTGAATAGAAATGATTGCAAAAAATAAAATAAGAAAAGGGGAAAACATTAGGATAAATTGAGCCCCTGAATAAGCTCAATAGCTTTAGACCAAGAAGTCACACTTTGAACACTAGCACCGTTGAATCTAGCAGTGGACCTCTCAAGTAAACAGACATCTAAAAAACAGGGCAAGCCAGATGTTATTCATGACTATAGTGGGTTCAAACCAATTCTTGATTATAGTTTTCTTAGCTGCAGTTGAAGCAGCTAATATAATCCTTTTCTGCTGAATGTCCGTGAATGTTCTCATTCGTCCAGGTCATTGTAAGCCAAAGCAAGATTAAATCGAAAGCAACTGGACTTGTTCAAAAAGCCTTTTCTGAAGACGTTTCGCCTCTTATCCAAGAAGCTTCATCAGTTCATGCCTGTCAGACTAGTCAGAGCGCTTTTTGAACAAGTCCAGTTGCTTTCGATTTAATCTTGCTTTGGCTTTCTGCTGAAATGTTAACAGAATATTGGGATTGTAACCCAAAAGATAGAGAGCAGGACAGCTGGGAAGGTTTTTTATCAATTATGTTACCAACAATCATAGTTACATAATCCCAAAAAGTCTTGATGGTGGAACAATACCAAAACATATGTAAATAGTCCCCCCTAACTGATCCCGGACATTTAGTACATAAGTCACTGTTAATTTTAATTTTAATCTGTGCACAGGTGTGAAATAGAATTTGTGCAAAAATTTATAGTGTATTAATTGATGAACCATATTTTTAGATGAGGAAAAAATTGTGTTCCAGACTGCAGACCAATTCCAAGCAAAATCAAGATTGAAATTCTTTTCCCCAACTTTTGGTTACTGGAAGAGGTCTGGTGTCAGAGGAGGAGAGTTTGTTTTAGACCGTAGCTACCAATTTTGTTTTAGCAGTAAATAATGCAACCAAAGGGTGTTGGGGTAAAGGTGCATCCCAAGGTACACCATATGATTTGAGTGCCGTACGGAGTTTAAGGTAAAAAAAAAACCAAGAGGAGCCTGGCAGAGAATAGTGCTCCTTTAAATCCTGAAAGGAACGAAGGCCTTGATGATTAAAAATGTCACCCAACACATATATGCCTTGTTTAGCCCACTGTAGAAAAATGAAAGGTGTACATCCAGACAAAAGTGCATTATTATGCCAGATGGGTAATAATTCATGGTATTTGCAATCACAAGAAATAAGTTTTAGTATACGGCGCAATATGGATAATGTATTAGAAATTATAAGACCCATGCGTGATTCCACCAGTTTTTGTTTAATATGAGAGAAAGGTAGATCCTGAATCCTAACTGGAGAGGATAAAGCGGATTCTAAAGAACATCATGGAGTGTTTGAAGATGTGTCCAACCAGGTATTTATAACTCTAAGTTGGAACGACCAAAAATAATTTTTAAAATTTGGTAAGGAGATACCACCAGAAGATTTGGGATGAGAAAGAGTAGAAAAGCTGATCCTAGGGTGTTTCCCTTTCCAAATAAAAGTCCTACACATGGAGTCCAGATCCTTAAAAAAATTAGACGGGGGAGACAGAGGAATCATAGAAAATAAGAAATTAATTCGAGGAAGTATATTCATTTTTATGACAGAAATTCTCCCATAAAGCCCTGCATCTAAAGCAGACCAACTATTAAAATCCTTCTTCACTTTAATTAGAGCAGAACTGAAATTATCTTTGACTATTTGTTTAATTGAAGTTCTAATTTGGATACCTAAGTGTCATGGTTTGGAGTTTTGTAGGTCATTTCCTGTTTTATTTTGTAGTCTCGGTTCTCCCTTGCGTGTCTTTGTTATGTTTACTTCCTGTCTTTGCCTGTTTTCCTGCTCTTTTTGATCACTGATTATTTTCACCTGTTCTTGACTGCTTGTGTTTTTGTTCTTGGATGGATTTGTTTGGTTTTTCTTCCCTGGACTTTTGCATTTCCTGGATTTTTAGTTGCCTTGATTTACCTTTGCCTCAGTAAGTTTTTGTGTTTATTTTTCCTCTGCCTTGTTTGAAGACTTGCTGCTGCCTCACTTTGTTGTAAGCTCTTTTTTTTTGGATCTTTTGATTACTCATTAAATATCACTAAACTGCTCACTCTGTCTCAGCCTGCATTTGGGTCCAAACCTGATAACCCCCACTCGTAACACCTAAGTAAGTGAAACCATTATACTGGAGAGAAATTGGGAGGTGACTTAGATCTAAATTCAAACTAATGTTATGCAGTGGCATAAGTATCGATTTTGACCAATTCATTTTATAACCAGAAAAAGAGCTGAATTTGCGAAAGAGATTCAAAACATGAGGCAATGAGCTATTTAAGTCAGAGAGATATAATAAAATGTCATCAGCATAAAGGGAAATATGATGTGATGTACCTTTAATTATAATAGGAGACAGAGCATGGATTTCCCTAACTGCCTGGGCTAGTGGTTCCAACAAAAGAGCAAACAGACCTGGGGAAAGTGGGCAGCCCTGCCTAGTCCCTCTTCTTAGAACAAAATCTTGTGAACCAGGGTGACCAGTTTGGACACGAGCAGTGGGAGAAGCATAAAGTGTATGAACCATTTTTATAAAGGAGGGCCCAAATCCAAAGCGTCCCAAAACTGCCCATAAATAAGTCCATTCCACATGATCGAAAGCTTTTTCAGCATCTATTCATAAGACTGCCCAAGGCTGCAAATTGGAAGAAGCTTCAACTATATGTAATAAACGGCGAATGTTGTCGGACGCCAGGCGACCCTTAACAAAACCAGCCTGATCTGGATGAATCAGAGAAGAGATACAGGAATCCAGTCGTCTTGAAAGTACTTTTGTTGCACACTTGGACAGAACGGACTTCCAGGCGTGCATAAGTTTAAATGAATGGTGTTTATTTCTCCTCTGTCTGAAAGTACAGAAACACAAGCACATCTCAAAAACGTGGCGGCATGCTGCAGGCTAGGGATACTGAACACAGGTATCTCCTTGTATCCTACCTAAAGGACCTCCAGACTGCCCCAAGTGCCTGTGCGAGCTTCACTCACTAAAACCATGAGTTAATCCACCAAAGCATCAAAGTTGTCACTAGAAAATATACATCCGACTACCATAGAACAAAACAATAAACCACAACAATAATATTAATATACAAGGTGGGGGGGGGTGTCCAGTGTCCATAAATATGTTGGCATTACTGTGGGCCCCACACTTTGGCATACAATTTAAAATCACAGTTCAAAATAGACAATGGATGGTAACTGGAACATTCTTGCGGGTCCTTACCCTTTTTAAGAAGCAGTGAAATTAGCGCAGCTTTCTGATCTCTATGAAAAGATCCAATCTTAAGTGAAAAGTTAATAGAATTAAGAAGGATAGGACCTACTAAGTGCCACAGCTGAGAGAGCAATTCAGGGGGAATTCCATCCAGACCAGATTTAAATTTGGGCATTGAATCAAGAGCATCTTTAAGTTCTGTTAAGGTAATAGGAGCATCTAGCTGAGAAGCTTGCGAATCTGAAAGTGAAGGTAGGTTGAGTGAGTTCAAAAACTCTAACTTATCATTACAGTCGTTTGGGGCTTCAGAACTGTATAAATTAGAATAAAAAGAAGTGAAAATTTTATTAATTTCATATGGAAGTGTACATAAAACACCATTACCATTTTTAATACAGTCTATAGAAGCCAAATGTTCTGATTGTTTTAACTTTAATGCCAAGAGTCTACTTGGTCTTTCGGCATATTCATAATGTTTTTGACAGGTTTTCAAATGAAGAAATTCTGCCTGAGCAGAAGAAAGACATCTATATGTTGACTTAGCAGCAGATAACAATTTCTGCCTATCCTCCTTTTCCGCAAATTTGACCATTCACCATCACTCCCTGTGAGTTCTGCCAATAATAGCAGTCTCCCATGTGAACATCATACACGTACGTCTCAATGATGAACCAACTCAATGTTTTGTTTTATGACTCACTATTCTTTTGCTTGTATATTTTTTATTTTTTCACAGGTACTGAAAAGAACACAAGGTCTGTCATGGTTATTGACATTTATCAATGCTCTGTCTGCTTTTAGTTTATAATTTGCTTGTTGTATTAAGTGAATTTGAGCTCCAAAAAGATTTTAATGATTTTTTTGGTGAGGTTACTCAGAACTTTTAATGAATGCAAAAAAATGTGACTGTCTTTTCATTTTCAAACTGGCCCTGCAATTTAATTGCAAAAAAATGCCTACAAACATTGCAACAGGCATCTCAATTTTTTAGAAAAGCTGCTGTGAAATCAGACATTTTTGGCTGCAACAATCCCAAAGACAGCCTACAAAATCCTGGACAGACTGGCTTGTACTCAGCCTCCATTACAGAATGACAGCTGTCAGTACAACAGCAGCTATAGACGGCCACCACAGTGCACTCTCATTTTCTCAGCAGGAGACTCTGTTAGAGCTGCTGTCTCATGCACTGACACTTCAGCCGAGTGCAGAGACGTGTCTGACTGGTGTCCAACCACAAGGCTTCTCAGGAAAATGTAGCACTGTTAAAAAGAAGCCAGCTGGAGAGGAGTCAGTGGTAAAGCTCTTCCACTCTGCCAGTTTTACTTCAGTCTGTGGAGACTTCAGCTGGTTCTCTCTCCTCTCATGCAGAAAACACCAATGAAATGTGAGTTCAGTGAACATTAATGTATCATGTCCAAATAACAAAACCATTAATCATTATCTTCAGGAGAAAATGTCACTAGATCACATCTGCCATCTGAAAACATAATATATCCACCACCAACTGTGCTTGACTGTGTGTGCATTCATTTTAGATAATCTGATAAGAAGCTTAATCTTCAAGTGTGGCACCACATCACAAATACATAATAAAAAAGTTGATATCTCAGAATAATGAGATAATTAACTTGTGATTAAGACTGCAAGGTAGAACCAAAAGGGACAAACACAGAACCTTACACCTGTGTATTGTCTTGATGAGCAGATATTCTGCCTAACAACACCTACTGTCTGATTTTACTCTGCACCTACATCTGAATCATTTTAACATGCCACACACTCACAAGGAGCTGTGTGTGTGTGTGTGTGTGTGTGTGCATGCGTGCGTGCGTGCGTGCGAAAATCGTGACTTAAACAACACTCAAGCTTCCAGTTAAGAGCTGGAAACAGATCTGCGTGGGGCAATAAGGAGGCTGTAACCTCACACACGTTAAGGACATTTATTATCATTGTAGACCACAGGGTTCCCTTAAAATACACACAAAATGCAACTCAAATGATTAATTAAAATCAGAATGGAAAGGGTAAAAATTAAAACAAAAATACTTCTATACAAATACAAGTATACACCCAGGAAATAAATCTGAGGGGCATTTTTCGAATTTCGTGTCAGTTTGAATAAACAGCAGCACCATTATCAACATCTTCACATTATTAATTCAATATCTGGGAAACACCTTCTATCAACTGTGACTGAGTTTCAGCACGAAGGATCACAAATGTACACTACTGTCTGTGTCATGTGTGTTGCATCAGAGTGCGATCCACCCCTCAGGTGCAGCAGCCCGATCCAGGATGCAGTAAAGCAGGTGTACACAGCTGTAGCATGGCTCTAATCTGCTCACCTCTTCTCCTCCTGGGGTGGTCCCCTGCAGCGGTGAGTCCAGCTCATCTGACTGCATGTTCAAAACATACTAACTGCATTTGTTGATCGTTTCAAGGTCTACAGCTCTTTAGTCCAAACCCCACATCTTCCTTTTCTAATGTCTATGAGTGTATTTCTGTCATAGGTAATGAGTGTTTAGCAATAAAGATGAAAAGATCAAAGGAGAAAAGTAAGGGTGCCCCTGCAGCTCAGTTGGTAGAGCATGTACTCCATGTCTCTGCAGCGGCTGCCATTTCAACTCCCACCTGTGGCACTTTGCTGCATGTCAGTCCCCAACTGTCTCCTCCTTTCCTGTCATATCTTTAACTGTCCTATAATCTTTAGCTGTCCTGTTCAATAAAGGCCAAAACTCCAAAAATAACCTGAACAAAAAAGAGAAAGTAGCAAAGTATTGTCCACTGCATCCATCCACAGAAATGCCATATTTCTATCATGTTTTCCACGTGGTTTTACATTGTTTGAGACTCATTCCCTGGTAGTCAAATACAGACACCTTGGTTTGGGTTGATTCTTGACCACCAATGCAAAAAGCACTGATATTTGACAACCTGGGAATGAAACTCATCAATCAACTTTTCTTTCTCCAGAAAAATGCAAGAAAACCCAGTTTGTGTACAGTTGGTAAATTATATAAAGAACATAATTTTTTCTGTATCATATTTGCTGAAACCATCACTATATCCTGACAGTAGTAAATGCGACAGATGATGAAGTGAAACAATCTGGAAACAACAAATCAGAGTGAGCTTCCTGCCCAAAACATCATACACACGCACACATGCACACCATCATCATCATCGGCGATCACTCGAAGCGAGTATGATTCCTCAGCTACCTTTTTTTGCTTCTGTGGCACGGTGGAGGTCCTTTTCTAGCTGTGCTGTACCCTCATGGACCGTCCTGCTCCACATATCTTTCTTGAGAGCAACCTCCTCCCAGTTGTTGAGGTTGAAGTAGCACTTTCTGAGATGGACTTTGATATTGTCTTTGTACCGCTTCTTCTGCCCTCCTTGTAGCGATGAGCGAGTACACCACTATCTGTATCTGTATCTGTTCAACCATCTAAATTATCTGTATCTGTATCTGTACTCTGAGTGGGCGGGACCTAAACCGAAAATGGGCGTAGTTTGACTGGGAATGGGTGGGGCTTAAATCTGTACATTATTTTAAGTCTGAAATTGATATGGATTGATCAGAAGTTTCTACATTTAATGTTTATTTGAAAACTATTTACAGAACCGCCTCAAAATTGAGATTCAAATCAATGTTTTTGATCACAAAAGTAAGAGAACTATTAACAGAATAAGTTTTTTATGAACTCAGAACATGAATATTCTTAAGTGTATGAATGAATATTTACAGAACAGCCTCAGAATTGAGATTCAATGTTTTTGATCACAATAGTAAAGGAACTATTCAAAGCCTATAAAAAGCCTATAAGTATATAAAGCTTAATTTGTAATATTTATAATATTATATTTATTTTTATGAACTGCAGTGAGAAAGTGTCAGATACTGCATGCAGCCATATACAATACAAATATTAATATAGGCTACTTTGTGTGTTCAGCTACATGTGTGTATGTGTGTAAGTGGTCTGTAAGATTTATTTTTTAATGATGTGTGTGAACTTGGTGATTCATGCAAACATCCAGTGATGGCAAACAGGGAAATAATATGTCAGCCTTGTTCACTGTATTCTTCTCAAAAGCACCGCGTTCAGTACGAGCAAAGTTTTCCAACTGACTTTATATCACCAGCCAAACTAAGAGCGAGCAGACGGTAAAAACAAAACAAAAAAAAAAAAACGACCGGAGTGGAGGCAGTGACCGACGCGACACGAGCCGTTTTCAGCTCTGTCTTGTCAACCACGTAGTTACGAAACAAGTTCACCAAGTAACTTTAAATATCATACAAACCGAAATAGAGGCGAGCTGAACAAAACCTAAGGAGTAGGCAACTGAAGAGAGCAATGTGAGCTAGTCAAGTCAAGCATAGAGAGATCAGCTGTCTGTGTGTGTAAGCGACAGCTGTGGCTGCAGAGACGTGTCTGTGGAGGGAGGGGCGGGCGCTGTGTGTGACTGGCCAATCAGAGAGCGTGAAGACAATCAGTTACCCAATGAGGATTTTCCTTCAGGACGAGCACGGATATTGACGAGATTTACTCGTATTATGCTCGTAATCGTCAAAAATGCTTTATCCGTACCAGATACTCGTCTCAACCCTACCTCCTTGGGTGTGCTTTCCTTCCTTTAGTTGACCGTACAGAATCTGTTTCGGAAGGCAGTTGTTGGGCATGCATATGACATGGCCTGTCCATCGTAGCTGGTGCCTAGTGATGGTTGTGGTGATGCTGGTGATGTTGGCTTCCTTCAAGACACTGATGTTGGTCCGCCTATCTTCCCAGCTGATCCTAAGGATCTTGTGGAGACATCGCTGGTGGTATTGGTCCAGGGCTTTGAGATGTCTGCTGTAGGTGGTCCAGCTATCAGCCCCATAGAGCAGAGTGGGCAGAACTGCTGCTTGACAAACCAGGAGTTTGTTCTTGGTCTGGGTGTCACAGCTCTCGAAGACTCTCTTCCTCAGCCTAGCAAAAGCTGCACTGGCACATCCTATGCGGTGGTGAATTTCGGCGTCAATGACAGCTCTTGTGGAAAGAAGGCTGCCAAGGTAGGCGAATTGATCCACATTTTCCAGAGGGTTGTTGTTCACATAAATTGTGGGGGCCTGGGAGGGTGTGTCAGGAGCCGGTTGGTATAGGATCTGGGTTTTCCTGATGTTAATGTCAAGTCCCAGGAGTTGGTAGGCTCTGGCAAAGGCATCCATGATGTTCTGGAGGTCCGCTTCAGAGTGAGCAACTAGGGCGTTATCGTCAGCATACTGGAGCTCCATGATGGATGATGTGAGCACCTTGGTTTTTGCCCTGAACCTGTTGATGTTAAAGAGCCCGCCGTCTGTCCTGTATATGAGCTTGACTCCCTCAGGTAGGTTTTGGCTGGTGAGGTGGAGGATGGTGGAGATGAAGATGGCAAAAAGGGTCGGTGCAATGATGCAGCCCTGCTTGACACCAGTGTGCACTTTGAAAGGGGTCGTTTCACAGCCACCATTTCCAACAACGACTGCAGTCATGTCATCGTGCAACAGAATGAAAACAACAAATCAGAGTGAGCTTCCTGCCCAAACCATCACGCACGCACGCACGCACGCACGCATGCACACACACACACACACACACACAGTGGAGCAGAGGAGAGAGGTGACAGGTCATCATTTTAACCAGGAATGACCATTTTTAGGTCACTAAATATTGACATTTTGGGTTGGAAGCTGGCTCTGATTTGGTTGTTTTCATTCAAACAAGGTGGCTTCAAAGGGCATTTCTAGGGAGGGGCACAATGGGGGGGCACTGGCTACCCCTGGAATCTGATTGCCACTCCATGTGCTACCCCATTATCCTCATGTATGATTGGCTATCTGTCCAGTGAGAGGCAGGACCTTACCTTGAACCACCTGTTGGATGTGTGCTTTTGTAAATTAACATTATTTTCCATTGAATGTTGCCTACTTTTTATTTTTACAAAGTCAATTTACCAAAATAATCAGTGGTGGAAATAGTACTGAAAATCTGTACTCAAGTACAAGTACTGTTACATTCATAAAATATTACTCAATTCCAAGTAAAAGTACTGGTGTCAGAAAAATACTCAAGCAAAAGCACAAAGTACTTGTCATAAAACCTACTCAGAGTATTAGTTACTTTGGTCCCATAATTCCATGGTCAATAGGTAGTAATTACCAAGTAATATATTTGAAATTTCTCCGAAATTACCCCTAGATTACCCCCAAATTTCATGGTCAATTATGTGGTAATTAGCAAGTACCATTTTCATGTAGTTGGTGGTAATTACTAAGTAACATATTAAATTTGCAGGTAATTTCAAAGAAAGTTCAAATATGTGAAACACTAATTACTACCTACTTGCATAAAAACGACACTTGTGAATTATCACGTAGTTACCATGAAATTTGGGTGTATTCTAAGAAATATATTACTTGGTAATTACCACGTATTTACCATGAAATTATGGGACCTGGACATTGAAGCATTATCTTATTTCATACATTATCAATAGAAGACATTCTTTTTTTTCATTTTAAGTTTTAGTTTCCCTGTTCATCAAATAGTTCTTCCAGACAAAACAATGTTGAATGAGGTGTTACTGCCATTTCTAGACTATAGATGAAATATTCATTAGTTTTTCGTCCATGTGTCCTGGTTTTCATCAGTCCATTTACAATCAGATCACCTTATTGGCAACAAAAATGCAGATAAAAGGTTTGGACATTAATTCAACTTGTACTTAGTACTCAGTTATAATTTTGAAAGAAACTAAGTAGATTACATTGTGTAATAAATACTTACATACAGTATAAGTACCCCAAAAACTACTCAAGTATTTGTAATTAGTTGCTTCCAACCCTGACGATAATAAAAATAGAGAATATTTTTGATGATGGAGTGTGGAGGATGAGTCTCACACTCTGAGGAAAGAGGCACAATGGGGCAACAGTTTCTTTTTTAGGACATGAAGAATGAAGTATGGAAACTTTATATTACATTTATAATGCAACTTTGTTGTGTTTTGCTTGGTAGGACTGTTTATCTTTTAAGTAAAAAAAATAAACAAAGAAATGTAAGAATCTGTAAGATATAATTTTAGTAATTAAAGTAGATATGAGAAATGGTACAGTAACGTGCGTCTGACTACGCACGTGCACAGGTATGTACTTCATGCCACCCCCGCATAACTCAGTGCCTCACTTGGGCCACCCCAGACAAAAAAGTCTGGAAACAGGAGAGGGTGTGATTTTTTTCAGTTGCTCACTTTTAAAATCTAGCTTATTCTTGTTGGCACTGACAGGAGAATAGGCTTGTTTATCTCCATGAGCCACTGAACTCAGTAACCCTAACCTTCATACAACAGTAATAATGGAAACAAGCATTCCTTCACATTTTCTTTAAACTTTTCTGGAAGTTCTGATAAAATGAGCTACAGTACATTTGTATGGAAACATGTCTTCTGACAGTATCTGACAGACCTGTCCAGTGAAACATATCACCCCTAATCAGGACAGCAGTACAGCACATGGCCCATTCAGTAACAAGGTTCATCATGATATGAGATTTTTCCTCGGTCTTCTGGATGCTTTGCTGCTTTTTATAACTAATCAACCATTTTCTGATGTTTGACAGTCAGATGTCGCGTCTGATCAAAAACACTGTTGCTGTTAATCTCAGCTCTTAACCTACTCTGTGTTCTCGCATTTTTAATTCTGACTCTGAATGTAAATACTTATCCAATTCATCTACCTACAGATCGACAGATGTCACATAATCCGGATGAATGCTAAATTAATTTAACAGCCAGTGTCCTTAAGTGCAGTGCCCCATTTAAAATCAGGAAGGAAACAAATGTCCTTTATATAATACGCCCTATATAGACAAACTTCAATTTGATAAACTCAGCCACAAGCACTCAAATAAATAGATGGACTGAATGGACCTCAAGGCATTATCATAATAATAGCATCTTCTTTTCAGAACCAGTATGAAGATACCTTCTCAGCCAAATTAGAAATGAACCCTGAAAACTTAGTTACCACAATACACCTCATCCTGTTTACATCCATTCTGTCCAGACTCACAGAGCCTAATATATGTAGTGAAGACTAATAAAAGGTATTTTGTGTATTTGCATCATTATGTATAACTCGTGCGAAAAAACATGCTGTCTTCACTTATTATGATTATTTTTACAGAAGAGGACAGAGGGCTGATAGAGAGCTGAACATTATGTCACAGTGAAGTTGACCTTTGACCTTTTGGATATAAAATGTTGTCACTTCATAATTTTATATTAGATATTTATGAAATTTGTCAAAATTAGTGTATGAATTGTTAGTATGAGTTATGGACAAAATTTAGTTTTGTTAGATCACAGTGACCTTTAATCAGTTGATCCTTGAGTCCTGGTGGATGTTTGTGTCAAGTCTGAAGGAATGCACCAGTTGCACAGCAGATATTTTGATGTTAGACCAGATGTGTATTAATGACTGCTGCATCCCACTATTAGTTCATCTTTGTAGTTCATAATTTAGATTTTAATCTAAGTTCACAGTCTCAAAGGTAAACTAGCTCACATAAGTTCTTCAGTTTTAATTTAAATACAGCTGAGAGTTTTTATAATGAGTGGTGCATGATATTCATGTTTCAATTTAGAGTCCCAGAATTACACATACCAATAGTTATTAACAACAATTTGAGAACATTTTACACTTCAGCAAACTTGAACACCAATTTTAACATACTGTTGAAATTTCCAACTGGGAACTTGAAATTCCAAATTTCCAGTGCAAATTGAACACCCCATGATACATGAGAACTGCAGGGAGATGAAGAGGGAGACGAGACAGAGGAGAAGAGTGAATGTAACACAGATCTATCAGTCTGTTTCTCACTGTAACACAGTCTCCAGTCTGCAGTGTAGTTCACACACTTGATGCTGCAAATCAGTCAAAGTTTTTATACCACGCTGACATGTGATCACACTTTTTAATCAACTGATGATGTGATCTCTCTCAGGAGTGGTCATTAAAAATCTGAGCAGTTTCAATGAACGCCATTCTTTTTGAGCGTTCATGCACAACTCTGGTGTAAAGGTAGTGTAAAAACAAAGTAACTCATATCTACACTGTAGTCAAAAAAGCACCGAGTGATGTCTTCAACTATAACTTGTTGAACAGACTGAGCACTAGTATCTACAGTATCAGTCAGATTGTGCTACAAACTCTGTTGTTCCATCTTTTTTTCATGAGTCTTGTTTTAAAGCTGTATGGTGACAACTCGAAGCTGTGAGGTGGCAGATAAAGACCAGTGCTGCTGCATTGAGTGTCTCCAATGTAGGATGTCATATCACGGAGGATACAATGTAAATTAATAATTAAAGATATTTAACTGTTCATGTAACTGAGAGGTAAAGGAAGACTGCTTTGGGGGCAGAAATGCCTAAAACCAGTGACAAAGGCTGGAAGTGATATGAGTCCTACTGGACTGACCACATGATATATAAAGTAGTGAATGTTCCAAACAAATCTAGTGGATTTAGGCTGAGTATCAAACTTCACTCTCGACCATGGTACCACAGTAGTTGGAAAAAAAAGAATCAAACTCACCAGCTTTCTCCAGAGCTGTCAACTTCATCGCACAGTCTTCAATAACAGATGGAGCTGCTAAAGTCTCATAGAAACAGCTCAGTTGTAAGTAAAGAACTTCAGTAAGTATGAAACTTAAGTCACATGATAACAGGTGGTTGCATATGTGGGCAGATTGTTACTGTCAAAGATAATCTGTCTAATTCAATCAGTCTATTTTGTCGTTTGGAGCACTTATTTAGTGTCATGTATGACATCATAAACGTCTTCAGTCTTGCTCTCAGAGGGGCAGTCCAGGCTTTAAGGTAGACCAGCAGAGATCTTGTGGTGATGAAGAGTTTGTGTTAAGTGTTGACTCCTTGTGACTGAGACAATACAACTCTGTAATCATCAGGGAGCCCCTCGCCCCAGTTTGTGCCTTTCAAGTATCAGCATACATTCACAGATGATGATCTGTGATCATCATCATCATCAAACTCACACATGTACTAAAAATGTTCAGTGGTTCAAGATGTATACCTGATTTGATAAATTGGCTTCATCAAACAAAGATTTAAACTATTCTGACTCATATTTAGTTGTAAAATGAATCCTGACATCTTCTCTGTTTTGTGTGTGAGTATTCTGATAATGTGCTCGGGTTGGTCTGATTTAGACCGGCAGCAGTAACTGCTTTTCCTTTTATATTGCTGCAACTGTTCCGTAAATCTGAACTTGAGGCTTTAAATCGTGGAAAACCACTGACAACACGACTGCAGGTTTGTATGAGGTACTTGTTCACAGTCAGTATATTACCTACAGCAGATGGCAGTTGACACGTCAGTACTGGTGTAGGAAGATAAGCAATGTTCTGCTGTGGACAGGGTCATCAGCAAAAAGTATTTTGGCCACCTAAAAAGTCAATATCAGTTTAAGTGTACGCTATATTTAGAATATTTCCACTATTTAATAAGACAGCAGTTCACATCAACAGATTTTTCTTTTTTTCTTTTTTAGGGGAATTGTTTCGATTGTGGGATGTATATATAATAATTGAGTGTGGTCTAGACCTACTCTATATGTAAAGTGTCTTGACACAACTTTGTTGTGAATTGGCGCTATATAAATAAAATTTGACTTGACTTTGCCTTTAATTTTTATAGGACAGTTGGCATACACAAAGAGCAGCAGGCAGGAGTTGAACCCACCACTGCTGAAGACTCACAGCCTCAATATACAGAACAAATACTCTACAAACTGAGCTACCAGGCCACCCAGACAGACTTCTGATGTAAAACCACCATTATACGTATAAGTATGGCTCTCTCCAAACCAACCAAATACAATTTTACCTAAAAATTGAAATTGTTCTGAGTTTGTCACATCACAGAAAGATGTGTTATTAACCACCCAGTCAAGGTAGGTAGAAATCCTGAAAACAGTTGATTTTTGAGTCTCATCTGAGTTATGTTTGGTTTTCTGTGTCCTCAGCCCCTCCCACTAGATGAGCAGCACGCGCTTCATGAGCGGAAGTAATCGTTAACGAGGCTCGTGAGCGAGCACAGACCGACAGACGTCAACTGTGTGTAATAAAACAGACACCTGACAGTAAAAAACCCCGACAGAGACTTTTAAAAACGTCTTTCTCTCTGCTCTCCTGCACACATGAGCTCAGTATCACAACACCCGCTTGTTAGAGGGGGACAGAAAGGAGGCTCGGGGCCGCGGTCAGCGCCACATGACTGCAGCCCGCTTGAAGGCGAGTCGGGCTCACGGTTCACATCGGGCGCGGCTCTCCGTCATGAAAATGCAACTTAGCGGCAACACGGTTTGACTCGCGCGGCCAAAAATGTCAGTACAAAAGCATGGTGTCATGTACTCACCCTGTAAACGGCGCGGTGGATTCCTCCATGGTGCTGCTGCACACAGGTTTACAAGCAAACATTAAGATAAATCCACTTTTTAATCCCAAAAGTTTAAGAAACAGACTCTGAGCTCTCATCTGGCTGGTCAGAACATCCGCAGTTGTTTCGTGAACTGCTGGCTGAGAGGCAGGAGTAAAAATAAATCCACTTTTTCATCTCAAAAGTTTCAAAAACAAATGCTGAGCTCTGGTCTGGCTGGTCCGCGGCTTCATGATTTCTTCGTTGTTGCTGCAGAAGGTTGAAGCTGGAGTGAAGATCCTCTTTTTAATCCCAAAAGTTTGAAATACACTCTCCTCTCCTTACAGTAAAATAGCCGGCAGAAGCGCCAGTCTGCTGCAGACCCTCCTCTGCTCACTGGCTCACCGGCTCACAGCAGCTGTCTGGCGGCTCTGTCTGTCGGCTCTGTTTTTTAGCTCCGCCCGGTCAGCGAAGTAACGTGAATGCGCAGCTGCTCTAGTAGGAGGAGTCCCCCAGGTCCTAAAAGACCTGTGATTGGTTCAAGTCCATTGGCCCAGCACAGATTCTCTAAATGCTGAAAATAGAGACATAGAGGAGGTGCAGCAGTGTAGCTCTCTCTCAGAACACCTGATTTACAATATGCTTAAAGGTTTTTATGAAATTATTTCTCAATTATACCAAAACAATGTTGCCTACTGTAGCTTTATGGGAACTGCTGGACTGATTTGGACTGAGAGACACTGAAGGAATGTTTGTAACTGACCACTGGGGAAGGTGATGGGAGGGGGAGGCGGTGGCATTCGTGTGTCGGTTCATGAGGCTTATATAGTGTTGGGGGACCATGAACACAGAAATCATGAACAGTTTAACAGTCGAACTCTACATTTCAGTACTACATACTTCTCAGTCTTTTCAGTCTTTTTCTTATCCATTATACTACTTAGTCTTGACACCTTTGAAGTTCGTCAATTGTTGAGCTTTATAGGGGACTTATTTTTTATAAGCCTTCTTGGCTTCCAACCTCTCCTGCACAATGTTTTTAATTTTGTTATTTTAATGTTTGTTGTATATATATATATATATATATATATATATATATATATATATATATATATATATATATATATATATATATATATATATATATATACACACACACACGTATATAGCCTACATTAGGGGTGTCAAAATTAATCATTTTTAAGATGCATCGCGATTCGGACGTGGACGATTCTGCATCGATGCAGTGACAGGACATAATCCATTATAGCAGAGAGACGTTCCTTCTTAATTTTCCGGCAGCGGCTGGACAATAAAGTTATAAAATTCAAAATAACTGCTCGCAACGAGCGCCGTAGCGACCAGCGTAGCAACGTTAGACTGCTAGACTGCAGAAGTGTTTGTTTTGTTTTTGAGCACTGTCAGGAGGTGCTCTGCCTTAAGTTGAGTTAAGTTAAATGGAATAAAAAAGCCATAGACGAGAGGATAAGCTCCACCTGAAACCACGTTAAATAATAATTTAAAAAAAACGACCCGCAGCAGAGGGAGGGAGAGAGAGAGAGAGAGCGTGTGAATACAGACAGATGCGCCGACTTGATATAAAAACTTTTTATGATCATGAAACATAATATTACTGAACACTTCTGTGGAGGTTTTTTTTTTTTGCTCCAAGTCCGTTTTGTCTCTAAATGCTTAATTGACCTTTCGCAAAAGCCCGCCCCCCTTAGTTGCTAGCCCGACAAGCTTCTTGATGCCGACGGACTGTCAACACAGTATCATGGCGGGGAGAAGTATACCGGTGCGTGTCAGTGACTCTTTTTGGAGCAATACCAGCGCAATATCCTCCAGATCGAGGCAAAAGGGGTTGCAATATGCAGTGGAGGGGTATATCCAAAATATTAAAATAAGGAACGATGGGAACACTACGACTATCGAGGCAAAAGCATACCGGTCAATGGGAAAATCAGAGAAACCCCACAACCCCTCAAATGCAATGAGCACAGCCTTGTGGACCTCTTGCACTGCCGGGTAAGTTCTCTTATGTTAGCCTAGTATTGTTAAAATATGTTTATCTGTGTCCATATCCTCCATAAGAGCGTTACCATTAGGTTAGCTATCTAGCTAAACTTACAGGTGCCCCAAGGCTAATAAAGCCTGTTAATGTAGACTGGGACACTTGTATGCTTCAGGAGGATGTTGACTGAAATATTTAAATTAATATGATAGTTGGTAACAAGTTACAGCTCTGGTAAAGTTAGATAGCTAGTCAACATCCTTTCAACTATCCTAGGTGTATAACCCGTACCCAGGGTTGGGAGGGTTACTTTAGAAAATGTGTTCTGATACAGTTACTGCTTACCTGTTAAAAAATGTAATTAGTAACTAAGTAAGTAATGTAACTTGATTGCTTTCCATTACTTTTGGATTACTTCAGTACCAAATATGGTGAAATTTGAGCCTAATATGATGTTTTATGATTGCTTTAGATTTATTAATTATTTGTTCAGCTATTTCTTCTACAGTGGTTCGGCACTTGTACAGCAAGTACAGGGTCAGGATACTCAGGAGTAGGCTGTCCGTTCACAAAATGCTACATGAAAGATGAAAACATAAGTTTAAATTGCCTGTTAGGACGCTATGTTCAACGTCGATGTAAACTGACTAAACATAAGGTTAGAGAGCTAACGTGAACTCGCTAGCAAGCTAGTTAACATTAAGTTAATTAACGTTAGCTAACACTACGGCTAGCTAAACTTAGAGGGTATTGGTAACATTCTGCCAATGATATACTAGTAATATACAATATTCCAAACTCTTGGGGTACCTACTGTCCGATTTATGTTATGCCATAGGCACACCGCTTTACCATTTTGCTTGTCGGAGGTCCGCAGCTTGACGGACCTTGTTTACATAGTAACAGTTGCTAGGATGTGTGATTGGACAATGACCGTTTGGGGGCAGGCTTTTGCGAAAGGTCAATTACTCCCCGCCGATTATTCATAACTACGGAGGTGGAGAGAGAGAGCAGAGAGGAGGGAGGGGGAGCGAGTGTGAAGTGCTGACTGATATAAAACTTTTTTGATGATAAATCCTGATGTTACTGAACAGTTCCCTGACTAAAATATCTGTCTCAGTAACAAACAGACAACCGCTCGTCTCCTCCATGAAACGTTTGTCACTTTGCTGCATTATTATAAATCATTGAACTGTCTCTCCCTCTTCATCTCCTCAGTGTGTGTCCGTGTGCAGTTTGCTGTCTGCTGTGGTCTAAAACATCCTCACTGATGT
>JAJHUR010138034.1:0-10968 GCA_027495735.1 Lutjanus campechanus
GGAGGAAGTGCGAGCCAGCAGGATGGTGGGAATGGGACAGCAAGGAGCATGGACTAAATGGGAGAATGTTCTGCAAAGAAAGATCACCTGGTCCAACATCTGGAAAGCAGACTTCCATCGCATCAGGTTCTTAGTCCAGGCGGTCTACGATGTCCTACCAAGTCCAGCCAACCTCCACGTCTGGGGCAAAACTGAAACACCATCCCGTCCCCAATGATCAGGACGGGGATCCTTGGAACACCTCCTCAGCAGCTGCCCAAAAGCCCTTGGAGACGGGCGCTATCGCTGGCGCCACGATCAGGTGCTTAGGGCAGTTGCTGAGAGCCTAGCCACTGCTATCAACACCATCAAAGGCCACCACAAGCCAAAGACCATCATGTTCCACAGAGCCGGAGAGAAGCCCAACACTCAACCACGGGCGAAGTCTGGCCTCCTCACCGCCGCCACTGACTGGGAACTGGAAGTGGACCTTGGCAAACAGCTGAAGTTCCCAGCCAGGATAACAGCAACACGACTCCGACCAGACATGATCATCATGTCAGATTCCACCAAGCAGTTGATCATGCTGGAGCTCACAGTGCCCTGGGAAGAGCGCATGGACGAGGCCAACGAGAGAAAGCGTGCCAAGTACCAGGAGCTGGTGGAAGAGTGCAGGAGGCAGGGCTGGAGAACTCGCTGTGAGCCTCTGGAGGTGGGCTGCCGAGGATTTGCAGGGCGTTCACTCAGCAAAGTGTTCACGCTGCTGGGCCTCACCGGGGAGGCAAAGAGAAAGGCTATCAGATCCGCAACAGAAGCCGCAGAGAAAGCCACAAGGTGGCTATGGATCAAGAGGGCAGATCCGTGGGGAAATGCTGCTGGGACACAGGCTGGGGTCTGATCAACCCTGGTCGGGTCGCCTGGGCGAGGGTGTCTGATGTTGAAAGACCCGAAACACCCTATGACCCCAGGTTACATCACTGATGATGTGTCCCAGCGCATCTGCAAGATGTATCTTTCACCTAGCATTATATAACTGCTGTGCTTGCTTATGATCCAGGTTTGTCATGGCTGAAAAGACAGCATTATGTGTGCCCATAAGTCACTTTTTATGTTAGTCTTGAGTTAAAATTCACATTTGCTGCAGTGCAGCGGTAAAACTAATTATCATACTCATGTTTCATAATCACATTGAGTAGGTGTTAGTGGGGATTGTTGACCTGTTAATGCTTGAATGTCGTGTGGTGGGTAATATAAATTTTTACATATTCTATGTTTACCCTATATATGTGAGACTCGCTCGTGCATCCGGTCTTGTAATTGTCTTGTAACCATGTGTGACAAACATCTATTCTTCAATAGCTCTGGCAGTGTATTTACTTTGGTAACCTCTTGCTATTGCCAAAGTATTGTTTAACGCCGCTTGTTATTACCAGACTATTCAAAGGGAGTAGATGGAGCCAGAAATAACTCAAATGTGAGAGGTTGGTTGGTACTGTGACATTAAGAGAATAAAAAGAGAGTGCTTCCTGTTGTATCTCAGTTGCTCTGCAGACTAACTCAGATCTTTATCAGCACCAAACCAAGGTCTTAGGTTAACTGAATCCCTCTGACTCAGTGAGTTCTTTTCCCAAGCTCAGCAACCCACAACATGTACTTAGAACTTGTTTTTATTTTTGCCGTGGTATCAAAAAAGGCATCGAGTATTGTTTTTTAATACTAGTATGGTATTGATGTTTAAAATTCTGGTATTGTGAAAACCCTAGCTGCAGTTGATGATTAACTAGCATTATATTCTTTGGCTTGATTTCTGTATGTGTCACGAGGGTTGGGGTCAGTTGCAACATCTCACTTCCATTCAAATAAATACTCTGAATGTTATGTCATATGTGAGCTGCACAATTAATCATAAATGATTCACTTGCTCCTGTTGCCCTGTGTTCATGTCACACTGCATTCACATATAGACTGATTAGCTTTGGAACAAGTTGAGACTTTTAAAGTATCTCACAAGACTTTTTTTTAAGTTTAAGCCCAGCATTTTCATATGTTTAAGTCAATCACTTTGAGTTGTATGTTTATTTCAGCTGATTAAAGCCCTGTCTAGACAGCAAGCATCTCAGACTTATTTTTTCACTTGAGCATCTATGAGGGCAATAAATGTTTTTATTAAAAAAATAAGAATCGTGTGAGAGAATCCTGATCTCAGTTCTTAGTGAGAAAAATGTGATTTACATTTTAGCATGAACCATGCAGCCCCGTGTCATATGAAATCATTTTCAGTGGTATGGGTAATTAGCAGGCAGGTGTAAGTTAAAGATTTGGTTGTTTTGTCCAAATAGTCTCTTACAGACTGTCGAAAATTTCCCGAATCAGTTACTGAAGGCTAACATTTGGAGCTGACTTTTGGCATTTGTTGTATGTATGTATATATTGTAGTATTTTGTTGTATAATTTAAAATAATAGTAGTACTTCCAGCTGCATTACTGCTTGCTAAACTGCCAATAAAATGTTATACATACAAACAGTGAATGCAAAATCTCAGCACACCTGAAGGCACAGGTGCGTAGGAAGAGGGAAGCGTGTCCACAAAATTCAAGAAAAAGGTTCCCGCACACTGTATCACTCTTATTCATCACTTTATTTGTGTAACGTTTCGGTCGGTTTGACCTTCATCAGACATACATACAAACAGTAAAATCTAAATGTAAATGCTCACAAAAAAAAGGCTGCGAATTATCTTGAGTAACCAGGTCATGATTTTTGGATGGATTTTTGGTTTTGAATGTTTTTCAAATGTATTTTTTGGTGCTTTGAGCAACACGAGATTTGTGCTATTTTGTCCCATTATACAAGAGAGAGGACAGACACCTCTACGGCAGATATCTCCAAAACTCTACAACTCACACCAAAAAAATGTAAAAAAAATCTAGATAGATAAACAGCACTACAAACAAAGGGAAAATATGTATTTTTGATTTTGGGGTGAACTGTCCTTTTGATTACTTCCACTGCTATAAACTATTACTTTTACTAGTCATCACTCACAACACTGCTGTTCATGTATTATTACAATGACTTGTCATTTTGATATTAATATCGGTACGTATTGATTCTCTAATGCAATCTGTATTTCAGTTTATTATTACTATTAGTAATAAACTTTATTACAAGTAAGTTACACTAGGTACATTATAGGAGCATTGATTAAGGCCTTTGGCAGCATTTTCTCTCTGTGTCCACATGGTGGCAGTACTGGACAGAGGGACAAATATTTGTCCTTCAGCAGCAGGAAGAAACATATTATTTCCTACACACACTTAAAGAGAATGTTTAGAGAAGTGAGTCAGAGGAAAAAACAGCTAATAGGGAAGCAGCTTGAACATAATCCATTAAACTATTAAATTCACCCTCTTGCAATTAAGTTACACTAAAAAGGATTCATTCTCTTACCACTAACCCCAGACACCAATGTATGCAAACATGGATACCTCTGTCCGATACTGCCACCATGTGGACACATGCTCAGCATGTTGTCAAACTGCCAAGTGCAGACATCTTTGTGTTGGAACGTAAGAAAGTCCCGTAAGAGATAAATATTTGAGCCCAGGCCATTTCACCGAATAAAACACTAGAGTAAGACTTATCTATGCTGTTATTGAAATAATATAAAAATAACAAAAATTTGGAGCTATTTGCTCCAATTAAATATAACATAATTTTGCTGACTGAATGAATCTCAGTAGACCTTTTTTCCATAGTAATTTTAAAACATAGGTGTTACCAAGAATACTAAATAAGATTCCATTTTATTCGGGTCAGAATGTTTCAAGGTGCTACCTGTGAATGGAAACTTAATTAGTATCACTTGTTAGCACTTATGTTTACACTACTATTTCATATCAATATGGCAACTGAGGAAACTCATTTTAATGACTGCAAAGAAAAACTTTTAGCATTACCTGTGGTTCATGACAGGTTCTCACCTGTCCATGTAACTGTTAGCCCAGTTTTAAATCTCTTCAACAAACTAATCACTAAGAAATACTTTTACATGCAGACCTGGCTTCTGTCCAAGGGGATTAAGCTATGGCCACTGACAGAGTAAACCCTGTCTTTATCACATGAAGAATGAGTTAAAAATGCTAAGTAAGTCTTTGACGAGTATGAATGATTTTTTTAAAAAAGCTCTTGTTCTCTTAATTTGTCATGTATAAATTAATTTGAGTGATGCCTCTTTTGTGATTTACTTATTTATTATTTCGTTGTTATGCACTAGTTTTTATTTTATTGTTTTTTAAAATCTTACTCTTAAGCAGTTTTATTTCACTTTAAATTGTATTCTTGATGTTTTTTTCTAGTCCATGTTTAACCAAGAAGCAGATATTATTGTGATGATGGTCGGAAATGCCATGTTGTTTTTGGACTGAGTAAAGAAAAAAAAACTATTATTATTATTATTATTATTATTATTATTATTATTATTATTATCATTATTATTATTACATGTTGTTGTTGTTCAGTAGTCCTCTGCCCACAATTTTAAAACTAGGTTTTTATTCTGAATATGTGAAAAGTAAAGGAATGAATAAAATGACACCAAGCGAGTGACTGGGAAATTCAACTGTTTTGTCATGTTGCTGCTTTTTAAATAAAGTTGCGTGGGGGAAAAAAACCCCCGGTGGCCAGATGTGTTACCATAGAGACATGTAAACGGTGAACCTGCAGGTAAGCAGCAAGATCGTTTTTCTTCTTGACGGATCGAGTATTATTTACCTCGAGTGGCTGTTATGGAGAGAACATGAGAAAGTAAGTTTATTTATTTATTAATTTATTTTTTAATTTATTTATTTATAGACAGTTGCTGATCTTTTCCCCTGACAGTTAAAGCTAAGCTAGCATCACGCCACAGTGAACTAGCTGCCAGCTAACGTTTCTCATGGCAGGCACATTGATAGGAAATAGAAAGGTAACTAAACACAGGTGTTACGAATGATACTAACTGTATGTGAATGTTATTTTTAGTTTTCAGATTAAACCCTAGACTAACCCTAACTGATTAAGTTAATGTTACTCTTCCGAGGTGGCCAGGAGTGTTAAAGTATCCTTTACTTAAACAACAGTACTAATATCACATTGTAAAAATACTTAACTACAATTAAAAGTCCTGTATTCACAAAACCATACTGAAGTAAAAGTATGGAAATCTTATCAGTTAAATGTACTTGAAGTATTCATGTTGCAGTAAAATGTTCCCTGTCAGTGTTATTTTGTCTGGTGTTTTTGGATTAATATTATTGCATTAATTTGCTGTTACTGCTGTAGATGTTTAAGGTTGAGCTCATTTTAACTACTAGGCCACTGTTGGCTAGTTTAATCTACAGCAATCCATCACGGTCTATATAAGATCATCACATTTTTGTAGCATGGCTGTCCTGTGAGAGCCATGCATCTCTAAAAAGTCAGAAAACAGCCTTTTTCAGGTTTGTTGATTACAAAGTTCAGTATTTGCCTCTGGGATGTAGTGTAGAAGCATAAAGTTGGATAAAATGGAACTCAAGTAAAGCAAAAAATAAGTACAGTACTTGATCTAAATCTGGACTGACTGATGATTGATTAATATGTTATTAATAAATTAACTGAATAATTACCAGGTAGCAGATCCAAACCTCAGTGTTGTGTTTTTTATTTTCTATATTTTATGTATTCTAAAATTTCTTATTTATGTACACAAAATATTTATTATTTATGTATGCTAATAAATATTGTTTTTTGTACCTAATTCTGTTCTTTATAGGTCTATCTATTCTTTGACTGACCGATGGAGCAAACTGTTTTAAAGGAGGTATGGTATGGTATTAACATGGTATTAACAGAATCTCCATCATGACCCACAGGATGTCCGACTTTCTGAGTCTCAGACTGGCGCCTCTGCTGGAGAACTGTTCAGACCAGTTGGACATAGTGGGACACACTCTGATCCTGCAGATCAGCAGGGAGCGAGAAATTGCAGCAGCACAGGTGAACCTCGCTGTGTTTATCTCATGTTTGTAGTCCAGAGGAACATCTGTGAAACAGCTGCCTGCTGCTTTGGTCTGATGATGATGTGACTGTTTTTACTCTCCATTTTTAATGAGCTTACTGGACAAATGTGTTGACTGAAAAAAATGTGGTACTATGTGTGTGTGTGTTAAGGTGAAACCTGGGCTGACCAAGCTGAGAGGAGACTGGTAAGTTGAGCAGACCAAAACACAAAACATTGTGTTGCATCAATATTTTATTCTTTTCCTTTTTCAGACTAATAACAACATTATCATTTTTGTTACAGGCCTGAGCTTGATTTTAAAAAAAAGATGAATATTAAGTAGATCTGTAAAAAAAAAAAAAATAAAGTAATACAAAATGTAATTAATCACAAACCCACACATTAATCATACAAATATACATTTTGCCCTCTCTGTTTCTAACACTATGGCTTACATAAAAATCAATCATACAATGGCTTGTAGAAGGAGTTGGAGCTGGAGTTCTCCAGTCCATTGTGCCATCTTCTTTGAATTAATGGTCCATTGTGTAAGATTTAGGGTGATCTGTTGGCATGATATGGCAGAGATGGAACATGATAATCATAAGTATATTTTCATTGGTGTATAATTACCTGAAAATAAGAATTGTTGTGTTAGAATGAGCTGTTTATATCTACAGATGTGCCATCTGGATCATATTCCATGAAGGCCGCCATGTTGAATGGCAGAACGTACAAACCAAACGCTGACCCTAGATACGGCCTTTTGCATTTTTTGTGAGTTTTGCAGCCACCATAGGTTCTCCTACAAGGTGTTTACAATCTGCAAGCTCACCACTAGTTATCAGTGGCTGCCATACATTTATGAAGCTGCTCTCATTTTCTTTTATTTTGGCACTGAGTCTTTCAATGGGAAGCAATCTGATTTCTTTATGCCATTTTGTTACAGATGGGTTTTTCTTGGATCAAGTTAAATAGTATGCTAGGAAGAGAAGTTTACTTAGCAACATATATCTTCAAGAATCTAAGACTGCTGCTTTACATGGCAGCCCCAGTAAAAACTCAGCTCTTTGCTATACAGTACGTAACCAGAACTTAACAAGTTAAGAGCACTCTGAAAAATAATGTCTAGAAGTTCCTGTTGATACTGCATTTATTACACAGAGGGGATCTCCTGAGGTAAATTTTGTTTAAACTTTGAGTTGTTCTGTGTCATCTGAGTAGTATCCGATACTGCATTTCCCAAAATCTAAGGAATTACTAAGAAAAGGGAGTGAAAGGCATGCAATGAGTCTTCCCAAATATCCTTTCCATGGAGATCCTTTCCCCATCATTCCACCAATCTACCTATGTTTTGAGGTAACTTACTATCTGTGTTAATAAAGTAGGGAGCCTGAAGATAAGCAAAGAAGTATCTGTGGAGCTCCAAATGTAATTTTGAGCATTTCAAAGGATAATAGAACATCTGTATCATCAAAGAAATCTCCTATCACTGTATCTCTATCATGCCATGAACAAAAAATAGTGCTTTTAATTCCTGGAGCTGAGTTCCTGTTGTTGTTGTTGTTGTGTCCTGTTGTTGAGTTAAATATGAGGAAATATTGGGCCTCACGCAAGAACCCCTTGTACGAACTGATTTGTTCTTACATGGTGCATACGAGTGATTTAAGAGAACTTGTGGCATTCACCGTTTTTCTCGTATTTTGAGAAAACAACATCCGGGTGGTCCAGACCTGTTGTATAGTCATGTGCAGTCAGTCTGCTGGTATCCAAACCAAAGCTTTTCACTAGTAACTGTATATTTCATTCATTTGAATACATTTTGAGTTTGAAAAATACTTCATAATTACATCAATATTATCCTGTTTGACTATATTTCAAATTCAAGATAGCACTGAACCCGTTCTTGAATAATTAAACTATGGCAGGCTCAAGTATGTTATATAATATTTGGGAATGCTAGACCATCTTTATCCGGTCCCTCCATGATTTTGTGGGCTTTTTTTTAGATTGTTGCAGCCTAAAATGGCAGCTTTTCTAAAAAAAAATATGATGCATGTTGCAATGTTTTTAGGCTTTTTTAAAAAGTTTTTTGTATAATTAATTAAAATGTAGGGCAGCTTGTTTCAGGGAGAAACAAAAATAAGCACTGATAACTGTCAATAACAATGACTGTGGTCTTTTAAATGCAGTACAAAATACAAAAATAATAGTAAATTATAAAACGTTGAGTCAGTTCATAGAGACATGGATGACATTGACACAGGAAACTGCTATGATTGGAACTCACAGGAAGCCACAGTGACTGGTCAAATTTGCAGAAAAGTTGCAGCGATTGGACAAAATTGCACGGAGATCGGTTGAATTTGTATGTATTGTTGCGATCACAGCATTGCAACTTCCTGCATGCTTTGGAGGTGTTTTTCATTCTGCTTAGCTATTTTCTTATCAATAAGTTTTTGACTTAGTTTTCTCTTTCTGTCTGCAGTCAGTACGGCTCACAGCAGGTTTCTAAGCAGCATTTGGAGCTGGAGGAGAAGCAGGTCTTCACTTCTTTGCTGCAGGCGGTGGGGAAAGAGAAGCAGGAGAAGGCAGGGAAACAGAGAAGGTTTGTTACCGCATCATTTGGAAACAAAAAGACTAATTTTTAATTGTAAAAAGAAAACGTAACAAGAATTTTGTAGACACAATGTGGTGTGATTTCTGAGAGCAGAGGAGGGGGGAAAAAAAGAATTGAAGAAAAGAGGGAGCCTGTCTTCTGTCAGTAATGTGAGTGTCTCTCCACCCAGGGAGGCAAAAAGAGAGCTGCGGCAGAGAAGGCAAGCTCAAAGGAGACAAGAAGAGGAGTTCCAACAGAAAACTGACAAATTTCAGGTGAGAAACTAAGAGCACATCCAAAAACCAAAACTGGCTGCATGAGTGACTGTCAGGGGTGAGCTAGGATCTGTTCAATTGAGCAAACTGACCCTGTATTTGAGATCAAAATCAAACATGTTGTTGTTCAGGACAGTGAATGCAATACTTTGAATCCTCCCCTCCCTCAGGACATGTGCCACCTTGTCAAGGAGCAGAGTCGTCAGACAGAGGAGGAGGAGGAGGAGGAGGAGGAATCACAGATTGCCAGCACGACGGAGACGGTGGAGGAAAGAACTGAGCAGCAGCTCCAGCTATCACAAGAAGAGACAAATGGGGCTAAGAAGCAGCTGGAGGACCAGTCCATTTATTCCAATTCAGTCTGTGTAAGTCTATCTACCCACCAAGCCAGTTGCGTAACGAGTCAGCACCGGGCCCTAGTGCAAGATTATCAAACCGGGCCCTACTCATAACAATCATACATAATATGACGTAATGTCCGTGAATGAAAGAAGTGAAATTATGCAGCTTTAAAATGACCAAAAACAGTGAAATGCACCGCAGTGATGTAGAGGAGAAGTCATAATAGCAAGACCAAGATAGTGATAAACTAGCCTCCCTGACAAAATCTGGTGTTGCAGCATCATAACAGATTAAAGCATCATCACTGTCGGAACAAGTTCTCACACATGAAAACTAACTGGTGACGGCGCACCTTTACATGGTGAAAAACATATAGGTTAACAGGTGACGATGCACTTGCACACAGATGAAAACAGTGCACCTTAACACAGATAAAAATACAGCAAACTAACAGGAGACAGCGCAGCTTAACATAGATGAAAATACAGCAAACTAACAGGAGACAGCGCAGCTTAACATAGATGAAAATACAGCAAACTGAAAGGTGCCAGCGCACCTTAAAATAGATGCAAATACAGTGACGGCGCACCTTCACATTGATAACAATCTTCATGTCTACATGTTGGCATTAGCAAATAAACAAAAACATAAGTGTGTCGGTTGATTATTTGTCAAATAAAATAAATAATTTCTACTTACGTCATAGGTGCACTCTCTTCAATACATCCATGGGAACAACTCGTGCTGCTCGTCTTTCTGAAACTTTCTGAAAGAAAACTATTTTTGGAAGCTACATTTTCTTTCTCTGCTGCTTCTTTCAATTCTGGCTTCTCAAACTTATTTCTCATGAAATGAGACAAATGAAATCGACAGTTAATTCTTAACTTAATTTAGAAACTAGGTGACTTAGGTGTATGAGTCAATAAACTATAAGCTCCTATATGTAAAACTTAGTTTGTGTTATTGTAATTTAATTTATTTAGTGAATGACAGTAACTATGTTGCACCATGACCTAAGTGTCTTGACTAAATAAGCACTATAAATACCATTCACACCCTATTGATAAACTGTATAAGAAGTAATAGCCATAGTAGTACAATAGTACATTAGCTTGTGAGGATTACTAAATGTTTAGAGGCTCGCGCGCACGGGCCCTTGTCAGTCGCGGGCCCTAATGCAACTGCATTACCTGCATACATGGTAGTTACGCCCCCGCATCAAGCTCACGGAAACACATTTACAATTTGAAACACCATCAGAGTGCAGACATGACCATCACCTTAGTCTCTATCCCCGTCTTAAGAGTCTCTAGAGTGAAATGTTGGCAAAATCATGTCCTCTGTTGTCTCCTTGTCTCTTAGCTGGTGCACCATCAGTCGGAGGAGGAGGAAAAACTTAATGAGGAGTCGAATAATGTCCTGCAAAAACAATATGAGGTTGGTACAGCAACATGACATTAACACACTAATGTCTGTTATGTAATTGTTGCTTTTGGAGGCTCTGCCATTAGTTTAGCTGCACTTTAAAGGGACATTTCACCCTCAAATCAAAAATAAATATTTTCCCTCTGTCCTGTAGTGCTATTTATCTATCTTGATTTTTCTGGTGTGACTTTTTGGGATTTTGGAGCTGTCGGCCGTAGAGATGTGTACCTTCTCTCCAGAAACTACAGGAACTGCTTTTTTTTTCTTCTAAAAAGAAAATAGCTCAACATGAAACTGCTCACAACCAGGTCTGTGGGATATCTTG